>JACAVU010000007.1:843015-1131696 GCA_014183005.1 Castanea mollissima
CCCCGACAAAGAAGTCGGCGAAGTCCTCGTGCGCATCAAAGATCTCCTCGAGAGCTACGGCGAGGAATCGAAAGACGAGAGGCACGCGATCTACAGCGTCAAAACCCCATCTGGAAAAGCCAAAGGCGTGTTGGATTTCACGTACAAGTTTGGCGAAAAGTCTGTTACGGGGAATCCGGTAGGTGGACCTGCTCACGCGGACCCTCCGCCGGGAATGCTGGCTGCCGGCACGGTGGCGGCTGCTTATCCGTACGCGAACCAGCCGCCACCGCCTATGTACGGAGGGTACCTGCCTCAACCGGCTCATAACGGTGGTTACCCGCAGTATCCTCACCAACCCGCCCCGTATCCGCAAGCCGGGTACGCCGCCAGGCCGCCAGGCCGCCAAGCCGGGTACCGTATTGGAAGGCTTGATGCGTTGCAGTTTGGATATAGGATCTCTAATGAGTCTGAGATGGGCGCTTATGATTCTGGATATGATGCTGGGTTTGACGATGCTGGGTTTTAGGTAGATATGCTGGTTGTAGAATGTCAATGGCAATACGAGGTTGATGTGATAGTAAATAAATTGCCACCAACGGGGGATTGGGTTCGTTGGTCAGGATTTCGCTACACTTGCCAAGCTTGGGTTCGAGTCCTGCCAACAGGAGATTGGGTTCGTTGGTAGACATCCTTGTGAGGGAGTTTCTCAACAATAAGGCGACTCCCACAGGCTCCCATTTTTCTTTACCAAAAAAAAAAATTGCCGTATTTTAATCTGTATTTTCTTACATATAGATATGCTTTTTATTACATTGCTTTTGGCGTGTTCAGTAACACTTTGAAATTTCCAAGAACAATTGATGCTTTTTTCATTGCAATATCTTGCAAATTTCTTGTGAAACCTAAAATAAATCTTGGAAACTTTCTAAAGCCCCATATTAGTCGTTGTGGTCAAACATGATAATTTTTCTTATCTTATTAGTCAATCGAAAGTGAGATGTTATGTCGAACACCTCCCACTTTCCATAATAGTTCATTTTCAGGAATAATTTTTTTTTTTAAAGTTCATTTTCTATGTTAGCATTTTGAAAGTGAAGCCGCTAAACACTTTTGATAAATCATTAAAAAAATAAAAATAAAACTTCGATGATAGAGGGGAACTTGATTTCCTAAAGAAGGAGAGCATATATTTATGTTACTAATCTTATTAATTAATATGTATTTGAAAGAGTTAATTTTTATAGTCTTATTTACTTTAAAATAAATTAGGCAAAAGTACAACAATACCTATGAGATCCAAAATTTCAAAAAAAAAAAAAATGTAAATACATTAAGAAATTGAATAGAATGGAGGGGAAAAAAGGGTAAATTGTAAATTATACCTCTGAAATTTGGAGTTGACTGGATTTTCACCTTTAAAGTTTCAAAACTTGATTTTACATCCTGAAAGTTTGATTCCGTTGCATTCACCCCCACAGTTGATTTCTGCTGTTAAAACGATAGATATTAATGCTAACGTGTTTTATTTTTACCAAATCAACCTCAAATTACTCGTTTAATTGATGACCAAGTGAAGAGCTAGCATGGCATCAAAACTAGGGACAGGCCCAGGTGGTGGCCCAAGCCCCCCTAGTCCAATTTATTTATTTATTTTTTTAAATTTTGGGTTGATTTGGCAAAATAAAACACATCAGCATAATGATGTGTTACTTAACAACAGAAATTAACCGTGGGGTGAATTACTAACAAAACCCAATTTCAAAGTGTCAAATCAGTTTTTGAAACTTTGGAGTGTAAAATCCAATCTTTAGGTGTAATTTGCAATTTACCGAAAAATAAAAATAAAAGCTCTTACACAATCGACAACTGTGATAATTTTATTTTAAAGATAACCGTAGACCCAACATAGACCTAGAAACAAATGTAAATAAAGTAGATATCTCACCTTCCATGCAATCCAACAAAGTTCAAACAGATATCCACACGTTTTTTACTTTCTGGAAAAGTAGCGATCTTTTAGTGAGTCTAGCACCACGTCATCCATGTCAAGTACTTTTTTTCTCCTTAAAAATAAGTTTTTTTCTTTTTCCTTTCAATTTTCTCTCGTACTTTCTCTCCACAAATTCTTTGTTTGTTTGGAAGATGGAAAAATAGGCATAGACCTAGAAACAAATGTAAATAAATAGATACTGTAAAATAATAACTCAAAAATTCAGATATTAAGAGCCCATTTGGTAGAGGAGTTTGAGTAATGCTGTTTGGGTGTTTTTGATATACGTGTGGGTAAAAAAGTGTGTGAAAATGCGTGTAATGTTGTTTAAGACTTTAGCAGAAGGGTCAAGACTTTCCCCTTCTTCGATTTCTATCACATTTTTGCTACTTTGGCCTCGTTTTCGTTTTTTGTCCGCCACCTCCGAGGAAGGTGCACGAGTGACAGCCGGAGTAACTGGACGAGGAGGGACCGGCATCGCCGGCGAAGAGTCACCTGCGTGCGCCTGTAGTAAAGCCAACAAGTCGGGCTCTTTCTCTTGAAAACCCATTACGCTGGTCGATGGGTTGGAACTGGAAGGAGCGTCTGGGTGGTAAAAAACTTCAAAATCCTTCTCGGTCACCTCGGGAGGATTTGGCTCGGGCGTGGCAGCTCTTTCCTCGGCGACAGGATTAGCAGCTTGGTCCAAAGAAGGATAAAGTAATTGGGCGGCAAGTAGGGCAGGAAGCTGGGCGTCTTGAGTTCCTGCAGGTGGAGGTGCGGCCAGTAAGAATCCAGGAGCCGCAACGTCAATCTGAGCTAATCGTAGATCCCTTGCTCTGATTATGTTCTTCGGGCTTTGGAAACGTTTGGTGGATGGGGTGTACCCGAGGATGATGTGGGCTGCTTGGAGTTGTCCGTCCCAGTGCACAAAGATTTCTAACCGAAGAATCCTGTTTAGATCAGCACGGTTCACAGCAGATAAGTTCGGAGCGGTATGGAAATCGTCTGCAATATGGAATAAAATTGTTAGAATGAATAAGTTAAGCAAAACAAAACACATAAAAAGAATTTGTCATTCCTAAGTACTAGGTTAGTCCTCGGGAACACTACCTGGCATCCCTTCTCGGGTAGGGCAGTGTAAGCCGTCATGCCAGTTGCCTGAATGACAAGTAATCTTCATCCATCCCTTTAATTGAATCGGGTAAGCAAGAGATCAGCCTAACAGGGGAATCTACTTTCATATAATATTTAGTCCCTATCCCCTTTTTGGCAGTTGTACACCCCTTTACATCTTGCCATGTTAAATTGGTCCCCATCCTTCGGTTAAGGGCGTCTACACATCCTAATATTCTAAGGACGTTTCGAGAACACTGTGAGGGGGTAAGCCTATAGTTTATTAAAAAATCTCCGGTTACTCTACCCATAGGAATTTTCATGCCCCCCTCGATAAACGCAATCATGGGAATCAAAACGGATCCAGGTGGGCGAGATACGAGTGGAATCTCTTCTTCCTCACAATACATGATGTCTACATCATCGGGGATCCTATATCGGTGTTTAAAGGCAGCCTTTGCCTCGTATGTGTTAACTAGCTTAGCGTACCTACCCATTAATCCCCGTGACAAAAGGAGGAAAGCAAGCAAGTAGAAAGAAGCAAAAGGAAAATGAACACACCTCTGAAGATCGCTTAAAATTGGTCCTCAGGAGCTCACTCTTCTTTTAATACTTCAAAATGCCAAAATGAACTGCATCCAGCCTGAATGTTTGCTTTTATAGGGGTGAGAAAGTAGAAGTAATGAGGTAAAAATAAGGGCAGTAACTTTCCCGCTCATAACTGAGAGCGAAATCTGAGCCGTACATTACCCATCCAGCCGTAGAACGTGCACGGGAAAAGAAACGCCAGACTCCATAAATGCTCCATCGTGGGATACGAGACGCCAGACGCGGGTCATGGGGCAGTGAAAACTTGGTCATTAATTTAAGGTTAATAACTCAAGTATTAAAGGGGCTGTTGTGAGGTGCCGAGGACCCAGGAGCCCGAGGACCCGAGGAAGGGAAGGCTGACACATAGCAAGCAAGAGGATGTAAAGGAATAGGGCAATTCACTTGACAATACCCGAAGATGAGGTGGCATGGACACTGGTGACATAAGAGACATATTGCAAATATCTGAATGTGGCGGGATAACCTAGAAGATTGCATTAAATGTCTGGCACCAACCTTTTTGGCCGCATTAATTAGAAAATACCAGCTTTGTCCGCTGCATTAATGTAGATATGACCTGAACAGTGTGTAACGCAGAGTTAGAGCTTGGTTCTGTTACCAACAGACAGGTATCGAGGGGAAAAGCTTGATAGATGGCAAGGTGTAAGGCTGAGATAATAGGAACGAATGATATAAATAGGGGCTGGAAGATATGGAAAGGGGGACTTTGTTGTTGGACCCTCTCTACCAAATATATTGTATTCGGACCTTTGATCAGGGAACGAGCATTAGGATTCTTAGCGGGTTATCTGGTTTTTAGGTCCTTACAGCTATGTCATTAATAAATTGTTTAAATTGCAAATTTTTTTAATTTAAAATTATGCATAAAATATAATGTTTTAGATCATATAGTAAATAATATTTAATTGACATAAAATTTGACATATGTATTAAGAGCGTAAAGAACATATAATTCAATAGTTAGATTTTTGAAATACGTAATAATGTTAGTGATATTGAATAAGGTTGTAGTTTTATGTTATAACAAATTTTGTAACTAAACTTTGTCCATAATAAAAAAATAAAGACATTTATATTTATATATTTATCGGTAGAAAGAGAAAGAGAGAAGCTTGGTTGGTAGAGAAAAAAATAGCAAAAGAGATAGAAATAAAAGAGAATCAATCAAAGGCAAAGCGGGCGAGGATTTGAAGAAGAAAGAGAAAAATGAGGCAAATCTATATTAGAATATATATTTTTTTGGCCGACAAACATCAACACGACAAAAAAAAAAAAAAGATTTAGAATTATTAGAAATAAAATCAGTGAGAAATACTTTTTGAATAACAAATGCTTATTTTCTTAATTTTGTCTTTTTCTTTCAGTTATGGGCCTCATAGCAGAGAAAAGTGTCCGATGGTAACTTTGACTTTAACTTTGTTTTTGTTAAAGTTAAAGTATTTTTGTCAAAATGAAAACTTTGAAGTATTTTTCTTTCAGTTATGGGCCAAAGGAAAGTTGTTACGGTATTTTTGATATTATAACGTAAATTTAGTTTCAAGAGGGCAGTAGAGAGTTTGAGAGAGAGAAATAACAAAACTCTTCTAGAGAGAGAGAGAGAGAGAGAACGTGTTGGTAATTTATGTAATTTGTTATTATTATTTTTTGCATTTATGATTAATTAAGATATGAATATATTGTTCCTCTTTTCATTGTTGGGTTCAGATCTTCCTTTCACATCCATCGCTGGTAATCTACCGATTGAGGTCTAGTTCTTTTTGTTTCTCTAATTCTTCCCAACGTTCACTGCATCTACCTATCTGCACGCTATTTAAGTAAGTTCTCTTTGCCTCTTTGACATGTCTCTGTGCTTTGCATCTTTTCTTTTCTTTTCTTTTTTGGTTGAGGAAAAAATAGTTAATTAACACAACCAAAGGAGATAGCATGGAATATTATTGCATTTATCAGGTTCAAAGTTTAAACCATAGCCAAAACAGAAAATTAAAAAGTGAAATTAACAACACAAATTTTACAAGTTTTAAAACAAGTATAATACAAATGAACACTCATTTGAAGGAATCTTTTCTCAGTCGTACAACCCAGTCTTTAGCTTGGTAAGTGAAAGTCAAGAGAGGAGTGAAGTATTTACGGGTGGGTTTGGAAAAAAATTTCCATTAGAAAGATTCGTTGAATTCCTCCGAGAGTATCACAAGTTCATTACTTGTTTGCCAACAATTATCAAGTTAGAGGTGGGGTGGGACAAAGATCGAAACTATTTTTTTTCCAATAATTATCAATTTCAAACGATGTTATTTTTTCTTTTGTTTATTTTAAATCTAGTAAATAGATTATACCATATGGAAATCATATCTAATAATTCAAATTATAGACAAATATCTACCAAATTATTTATAGTTGGAACTCTTCTAAAATTTTCAACATAGGAAGGAATATAACCTATAAAATCCAAAAATGATAGGCGTGTAACATGCTAGCCTCAACAACTATGACATTTACTAAGTTATGATGTCCAGTTGTCCACGTTCAAGCCTGAAACCTGTGTTTAGGTTGTATAACATTTACCACTTTTTGTGTATTTACAATATAAATTTACATTATACTATACTATCGTACAATGTAAAAAATGAAAATTTCAGTGAAGTTTCACACTCGTTAGCCTTTATAGAGAGAGAATGAAGGAAATTAAAAGACATGGATTGACCATTGGAAACTTCCAGTTTCGCATGAATAATTCTACGAAAAACACTGGTTAAGTCAAAAACATATATGTAATGTAATTTACCGCTGTTATTTAATTAATTTAAAGAGTCAAACCAGTCAAGCCATCAAATTTGAATGCAATTTATATATATATATATATATATATATATTACTGTGTGAACTGGGTTTACAAATTAACAATGGTCGAGCATCTGATATGGTCACTGCCTCAGTCTTGATTCTGTATGGTACTACAGAAAATAACAAGATTGTACTTTTGTTTTTCTTGAATAAATAAACTCCTTCTAGTGTACCAACTATTGAAATCCAATAAATATTTTTTTGGGAAAGCTGAAATGATCCAAAACTACTGCAAAAAGATAATAATGCTGTACCAAGATGAAAGGAGGCTGTCTTTAGGTGGTTTTGATAAACCATGGATGAGGTTTTAGGAGAAAATTTTGTGTTTTAGCTATTTATGTTATTTGCATTATTATGATAAACATGAAAAATATATTGCATTACCTTTATTTTGCATCTTTTAAATTATTTAGTAGGATCATTTCAATGTATTTGTTATGTGCAAATATACACAATCAAAAACATACGTATGCGGAAGCATAGATGCAGACAGACACGTGTATGGGCAGCTATCAACCAATAGGTCTTTTTTTTGGTGGTGTGTCAATGTGTAGCCATTTTGATGTATTTTTTATTATTATATATGTTCACTCTTTTGAGTCTTTTTCAACTCATCTACAATTTTCACCCACCCTTCAAATTCAATTTTTACTTTAAATGAGGCACATAACATTCCCTCCTTTTTTCTTTTTCTTTTTTTAACCACCTTCAAACTTGTCTTGATGCTAACTGGTACCATAAGAATGTTCCTACTCCAAACTGATAACTACTAAAGTGAATTTTTTTTTTTTTTTTATCTAGTTTTGAGCATTGTGTTCAACGAAACGAACCACTTGGATGCTAACTATTTTGGCCTTTGAGGCATCTTGATTTGTTTAGATTATACAAATCTTAAACTTTTGATCACAATCTTGACCACCCGCAAGTTGATTAATTTCAATTTCACAATTTGGCTAGTTAGACATCACAATTCATTTTGATTGTGGGAATCTTCAATATGAGATCACAATTTACATTAACCATGAGTTGATCAAGGCAAGTATTCAATAGAACTGAGAATAGCATTAAAATCTCTAATACAAACCCAAGGGCCATACACAAAGGACTTAATATGGTTTAACAACGCCCAAGAATTCGGCTTCTGAGACGCTTCAGGTCAACCATAAAAACTTGTTAAGAACCATTCAGATCCATCCTCTTTAACAACCTTTGCCAAAATATAGTTATCCGAACCATTAATGACCCTAACATCAACACCCTCCTTCCAAAGAAGAGCCAATCCACCACCCAAACCTTGCTTTTTCACAATGAATTAGTGAGGTAGATTTGTATCCTTACAAAGCTTTTTAAAATCCTCTCTAAACATTTGAGTATCCATAAAAAACACACCGTAGGATCTTGTTCCCTCACTATCTTGTAAAGGCCACGAACTGTTCAAGAGTTCCCAATCCCTTGACAGTTCCAACTTAAAAGCCTCATTAGTCATGGTAAGGGTGGTCCACCACTCCCGCCGATCCATTATTCAAAGAAGTGTCATTCACAAATTGCTTGCTATGCTTTGGTGACATAGTCTACAAAGTTTCCAGTCCTAATTGGGATATAGACCATTTCCCCTTTCTCTTTTTAAGTAGCTGAATAAATAGTTTAATTAATCATTTCAATCCATATATTAAATAGAAAAAAAAAATCAAGTCTACTTTATTCAAGTTATTTATACAAGAAGTTTGAACTCCAAAATCCAAATCTTTATTTTTTGGGAAAATTGCAAATATTACCCTATGTGGTAAACCCTTAAAATATGAACAATTTTTTGGTTTATTTGTTATTATTATTTTTGTTAACTTGGTTTATTTACTTTAACAGACTTATCTCTTTTGCAACTTGTTTCATAACATGTAGTCATATAGTGATTAGAGCTTTATATAAGTCATGTTTTTTCTTATAATTGAAATTAGAAAACCTCGAATCTAAACTTGCTCTTGATTCTTGAATATATCAACCTTGTTCAATCTAAATTATACTGTTGCTTTTTTTTTCCTTGACTGAATAAATATTCTAATTAATCATTAATAATTTCAAATCAGTGGCGGCTCCATGAATTTTGTTTATGGCAGTCATAAAAAAACTTAAATGGAAAAATAACTTAATAAAAGGAGAACTTGAGTATATCGAGTTATTGACAAACAAAAAAAATGAAGTTTTACAATTTCCTTTTACAAGTTTTCAAATTTTGAATTGAATTGTTATATGATAGTTTATTATGAGTATTTATTGCTATTGTGGGTAGCTATGACCATTTTATTTTATTAAGTTTGTTTAAAATTTTTATTTTTATGCAGTTGTTATTATCTATTTGTCTTTATTTTTATAAAAATATTTTAAACTAAATGAATAAACTCAACTCACTGGTTTTGTATTAATTATTGATGAACATAACCACACTCATTCATGCATAAATAATACACTATGTGTCTACTTAATCAATCAAATACTTGAACAATCACTAACTGTACAATTTTCTTTTTAAAAAAATTTCTAACTTTATAATAAAAAGTTATTATAACATGATAATAATATACACACATGCAACATACTATCTCTATTTCCTAATTATTAAATTATATAAAGTTATATTATATTTAGGATCATGTTAACAGATACTTTTAGGTCAATTGTTATATTTTCCATGAAAATGGTGTCAAAACATTTCCCTTATATTTATACTGTTCACACAAATTTCTACACACATCATTATTTACACAAATAACATTATAACAAAAAGTAATGCACACATTCAATATTAGATATATTCATACACATATAATATAAAAAATAATGCTAGAAATACAAACTATTTTACAAAAAAATTTACAAACTATTGATGTGGTGAATTATTATTGGGAAATGAAAAAGTGATATTAATGGTGAGCCTAAATGAAAACCGATAAGAGAAGTTGGCCACATGAATATTTTGTAAAAATATTGTGAAATAGTTTGTGGTTGTAGCATTATTCTAATATAAATTTATGATAAAGAGTGATATTTATAATCCACAAACACTTATTCTTACTTTTAGAGTTGGAAATATTTGTAATAAGGGTGTATAAAATTTAAGTCAAGTGTGCAAAAGTAATATTTTTAAGAAAAAATTAAAGTATTAAACTAAAAAAATATATTATATATAAAAATTAAAAAAAAAAATTGAAGTCAGGGGTTACGAACCCCCTGAACAAAGTGTAGCTCTGCCCTGTTTCAAATCCATATATTAAACATAAAAAAAATAATCAAGTCTACTTTATTCAAGTAATTTAAACTGAAAGTTGAACTCCAAAACTTTATTTAAGGATCATATATTGAACAAATCCAAACCATAAGGTAGAAATTTTTAAATTTAAGAAATCATTTGAACTCCAACTTTAAAAAAAAAATGGAGCAAAATAAAAAAATACTAAAGTTTAGTTACAAAATTGATTATGGCCTAAGTATACAACCTTACTCAATATCTTTTTATTGAAGCTGAATTTTGACAAATTTACCATTAGATTTCATTTTCTTCTTATATCCCCATACTTGCAAAATTTCTAAAAAATTAAAGATTAATAGTCATGTTATCAATAAATTGTTTAAACTGCAAGTTTTTGTAATTTAAAATTATACATAAAATATAAGTTTTATAGATCACATAATAAAAAATATCCGATTAACACAAAAGTTAACACGTGTATTAAAAATATAAAGAACATACAATTCAATGATTAGACATACAGTCTAATAAAAAATTATTTGCAATGTTGTTTAACATTTGCCTTGATCTAAAATATTTTCTGTTAAATATTTAAAAATGATAACAAAATTAAATTGTGAGTCAATAATAAATTAAAAATAGAAGCACAAAACTAAGGACTTATCCATTTGGATATAGTTGAAAACTGAAAATTGAAAAACATTATAACAAAATAATTTTTAAAAAATTAAAAACACTATCCACACCTAAAATCATTGGCCTAAAATTACTAGTAGTGGCCATTGAACAGTAAACGGTGTGCATCCCAAAAAAAAAAAAAAAGATAAAGAAGAAGAGTAAATAGGCAATGTAAATTGCTAGACCGCTCCTCTTCCTTCTTTCTCTCTCTCTCTCTCTCTCTCTCTCTCTCTCTTACGTACATTGACTGCATATCTAATCTACCTATATGCTTGCTAGCTAATACTGAAGTAAGTGCACTCTAACATGTCTCTCATGCTGTATTGTTTTTTTTTTTTTTTTTTTTTTTTTTTTCTTTTGCTTTGTTTTCTTGGCTGAATAAATAGTTAAATTAACACACTATGCTAATAAGGGAGGGAGGAGATGGCTCAATAGTGACTATAACATGAAGGAAGGAAACAATGGTTGAGAACTGATGCTGATATAGATCTGAGTTGCTTATCGTATCACTAAGTGAATATTATATTTATAAATTGGTTTTGACATTTTATATGATGTGAACTCTCTTTCTTTAAAAAAAAAATTAAACAAATAGAATAGAAATATTTTTATCTTTTATAAATATATTTTAATTATATTGATTTAAAAATTATGGGTTTTTTCTTAATCCAAATATGTGTTAACAAGAAATAAAATTTTAAAAATAAATAAAAGTAATTACAAGTTGGGAAACAAAGAATAAAATCAAGGACTTAATTTTGTTATTTTTGCAATAAATAAAAAATTAAAACTTGGAATAAAAAGAAAATTAACAACATGAGATTTCTTTAATGTTTTTATTTTTTCCTAAACTGGAGCCAAAAAAAAAAAAAAAATCAGTTCTGACGTTGAGTACCACTCTCTCTGAGTTTGAGATTGATTTATTTAGGCTTTAAACATTTGCGATGTTGTTTAACATATATAATAGTGACAGTGTCAGTACGAAGTACTAACGACCAAATTGAACTAACTCTTAAACAACAGAATCGAAATTTGGCTAAATTTAAACCATAAAGATCAAATTGATAACAAATATAAATTTGGAGGAAACAATTGTGAATTAATAAGAAATATAAATTACGACTTAATGAGAGAGGAAGCACAGAACTAAGGACTACTTCTCCGAAAATAGTTTCTAGAAACCTGTATTGTTATTTATTTTTTCTTTTCTTTTTCGCTTTTCTATTTAATTTCTTGGCTGAATTAATATTTTGATTAACACAATGAAAGGCAACATAACCCCTTCCATCTAATTCTATCTCCTCAACTAACAAAGACTGAGGAGGGCTATACTAGTTGTTAGACCATTTCGGAGAAGCTGCTGAATAGAAGGAGCTCGCTCTTCTAGGATTAATAAATTAGCCTATGATACAACCGAAACAGCCACCTTTGTTTATCGATTGTACATGCTTACTCTATGAACGGATAATAAATATTGTTGAGAACTGGTACTTGATACAGAGAGTTTGCAAATAGGATTACTATATTATATCACTAATTTTTATCTGAATTAATTTATATTTGATTTTGATATTGTGTTATTTATTTATTGCAAGGAAAAAGAAATATGGGTAGACAGAGGGATCAATTTTGGGACCATGCTGAGAAATTAAATGACCGTTTCAAATGTAATTATTGTGAACAAAATTTTCCTGGAGGTGCATCAAGGATTAAAGCACACTTGGCTGGAATTCCAGGTCATGACATTCAGGCATGTAATGCCGTGCCTCAAGATGTTCAAGAAAAAGCTCAAGCAACTCAAAAAAAAAGAGAAACTCAAGTAACTCAAGGGACCAACAAAAAACTTAAAAGTGTATCAACCTCAGCTTCAAAATCAAAAACTAAGACGATTAAAATTGTCACACAGGTGATTCTCTAGTCCCAACTTTATACATAGTTGTTTATTTCTAACAGTTCCAATACTTTTTAGGATAAATATTAGTACACACTCATGGTTGCACACAACCCTGCACGCACTTTTTGCACTGAAATCGTGTCTTTAGATTTCAGTGCAAAAAGTGTGCTTGCACAATTGTGTGCAACAATAGGTGTGAAATAAACATTGCCCTGCTTTTTAACCATTTGCAAATATTTCCATTCTCTTTGTAGGGTAAGGAAGAATATAGGGCTGAAATTATCCTCAATGATGTTATGGACAGACTAATAGCCAATGTGTCTTCACTTGCCACTGAGCATATCAATTTTGAGTTGAGTTTCAAGGTGGATCTTCTTGAAACATTATTCAAGATTAGATTCGTGTTAGGTGATGCTCAAAAGAGGCAATCGAGTGATGAGTCTATGGGGATTTGGTTAACTGAGCTTAGAAATGTAGCTTATGATGCCGATAATGTGGTAGACAAGTTTTGCTATGAGAGTTTTTCGCAAAAGGTACGGATTCAAAATCAAATGATGGATCAGGTATGTAACTTTTCATTATGCAATTTTGATAAACTTAAGACCATCAAACAATTGTTGGATACAATTGTGAATGATGTAGCTAACTCTGGTCTTAGAATGGAGTTGGTGAATTCAATCCCCAAAATTAGCTTGGACATGAATATAGACTCCCTCCTTGATGATTTAGAAGTTGTAGGAAGAAAAGACGATATCAAAAAAATAGTAAACTTACTTATCAATTCAAACAATCAACAAGGTATCTCGGTTCTCTCTATAGTGGGTATGGCAGGTCTTGGAAAGACAACTTTAGCAAAACTTGTGTATAACCATGAACTGATAAAAAAACATTTTGATGTACTAGCATGGGTAAATGTTGGCAAAAATTTTGATGTTGAAGAGATATTAAGAAAGATTCTTAGATCTCTTACAGAAGACTTGTCTTATCATTTACGTGTATTTGATGAAGTACGTCAAGCATGTGCAAAAGTTTTGGGGGAGAAATATCTTCTCATACTTGATGATGTGCATAATGAAGATCCTAAGAAATGGGATACTTTAAAAGGTTACTTATTAGAGTTTAATTCTAATACAGGAAATAATATTATTGTTACAACCCGTAGTGATAGTGTGTGGCAAATCATGAACATACATCATCCCCCACATCACTTGGACAATTTATCAATAGATGATTGTTGGTCTATAATGAAAAAAAGAGCATTCATAGATGGAAGAACTCCATTAACTTTAGATTTGAAGGTTATTGGTAGGGAAATTGCTAAAAGATGTGGAGGGGTTCCATGGGCTGCAAGAGTTTTAGGGGGAACAATGTGCTTTCAATTTGATAAAAACAAATGGCTGGAGATTCAAAATAATAAAATTTGGGATTTGTTGGATGAAGATAATAGTGACATCTTTCCTGTGCTTAAGTTATGCTTTGATCATCTTCCAACACCATCTTTAAAACGATGTTTCGCATATTGTGCAATATTCCCTAAAGATTATGATATGAAAAAGGATGAAGTAATTCAATATTGGATGGCTGAAGGGTTCCTACTAGCTAAAGAAGCTAATAGTAAGATTGAAGATATTGGTAACATGTATTTCAATATTTTGTTGGCCACTTCCTTTTTCCAAAATGCTAAAAAGGATGCCTATGGTAATATTATTAGCTGCAAAATGCATGATTTGGTGCACGACTTTGCACTCTCAATTTCAAAATTTGAAACTCTAATCTTGGAGGGAGATTCAATGGATGATGGTAGTAGCATACAACATTTATTTGCCCGACTTGATGGCAAAACAACACTAGGAAGTTCATTTAGTGGAGTTGATTTTACAAAATTGCGCACGTTAATTTCAGAAAATTTCAACTTTGACATCATGTTATCAAATTTTAAATGCTTACGCGTTTTAAAATTATTCGAGGATAGTATAGTGGAGTTGCCAAATTCAATTGAGCAATTAATACATTTGAGACTTCTTTACATCTCTCGAACTAAAATTAAGGAATTACCAAAATCCATCACCAAACTATACAATTTGCAAACTTTAAGAATTGAAGGCCGTGTAAGAGAGCTTCCAGAAGACTTAAGCAATTTGATTAACTTAAGACATATTCATGCTAATAATTGCTGGGATAATGTTATAGAAACACCTAAAAATATGGGGCGGTTTACTTGCCTTCAAACATTGCAATTTTTTCATGTGGGTCCAGATGAAGGTTATCGAATTAAAGAATTGGGATGTTTGAAGAATCTCAAAGGAGAAATAAACATATACAATCTAGGGAACGTGGAAGATATGGAAGAAGCCAAAAGTGCAAAATTAAAAGAAAAAGAAATATTCAAGTTGGGATTAAACTGGAACTATTCAAGGGTAGAGGACAGTTATGATAAAGATGTAAAGGTGTTGGAAGGCCTCCAACCTCACCCAAATTTGAAAAGCTTAACAATCAAATTCTACGGAGGAAAGAAATTCCCATCATGGGTTGTTGGTTTGTCTTCGCTATATCACAATTTGATTGAGATCAAATTGATACGTTGTATGAAATGCGAAGAAGTTCCCACTCTGGGGAAATTACCCTATCTTAGGGTTCTTGAAATAAGAGAAATGGGGAAGGTAAGATGTATAGGAAGTGAGTTTTACTTTTATAGTGATGGGAGTTACAGAAATACTACTACATTATTTCCGGCATTGAGAACACTCAAATTGGTGGAGATGGAAACCCTAGAAGAGTGGAAGGATGCAAAGGAGTTGACAACCACAGATGAGGTGTTGTCTGTGTTTCCTTGCCTTGAGGAGTTGAGTATTGAATGCTGTAATAAACTGAGATATTTGCCAGACTCACTGTGCATCTGCGTTTCCCTTCAGAAGTTGGTAGTATGGCGTTGTCCTAAGCTGAGTTTATTGCCAGGTGTCGGGTCCATAATAAGGCGTGGCATTGAAGACCCACCCAATGGGTTACAGTGTGTTATATATTCGGAGAATGGGGATTTTTGTCTGCCTTCTACTTCCTCCACTCACCCCTCCCTCCAAAAGCTACGGCTAAAGTTCTCTGGGCCTCTCCTGCTGGACCAAATTCAATACTTCATTGCCCTTAAAATTCTATGGATAGAGGGATCTTATGAGATGGTAGCTTTGCCAGAGTGGTTTGGCAATCTTTCCTCTCTTCAAGAGTTGTATCTTTTACATTGCTGGGAGCTGGTGCATCTGCCCACGGAGGAAGCCATGCAACGCCTCACCCAATTGAAAACGCTGATCATTTATTTTTGCCCCAAATTTAAAGACAATGAGCGGATCAAGATTAGCCACGTTCCATGGGTTAAAATCAATGATCGGTAAGTCTACTCATACTACCCTACTATTTCCTCTTCTTTTATTCTCTTATATTCGTAATGGGTGAGAGTATTCTTAATTGGACCCGATTAAGAAAATACTACAATTTGGGTTAATGGTACTTCAGATAAATAGAACAAATTAATCTCACTAACCCTTCTGCTTACACTTAATAAATCCTTTTTTTTTTTCAATTTTTGAAATTATTTGCAATCATTTGAGAAAAGCTTTTAAAACAAGAGTTTAATTAGAAATTTTGTGATGGCTACTATTCAAATTGGCTTGCCACTATTCAAATTTTTGTTGCTGCAAATTACCAAAATAATTAGAAGCATAGTCTATTTAACAATTTTTTGATTGTTACCTATTGTCTTGCTACTATCGAATTTCTGTTTGCTAGCCTATTTTCTTTCTACAAATTTTTCAATATTGAATTTTTCTGGACATTGGGAAATTTGGAATACTGAATCAATCACTGTTAGAGCTGTCTACATACTCATTATTTTGATCAGCATTTTGATACTGTAAGAGTTCATGGATCAATTATTTTACTTACAGCTATCTAAAACTTGACAGTAGATTTTATTGATTTGCACTGGGTCATAATTGCTCTGTTTATGAGAGTGGATTTATTGTGGAAAATGGAGCTTAGTTGCATAAGAATGAGAAATTGGGTGGGTGAAGGTCTTGCTGAATTTTCATTTCATGTTTGGGTTGGGGGGTCAGTTTTACAAGGGACCTTGAAATTATGTGATCCCTAGTCCTACTAGTGCAAGTTAAATTTAACTTAAAATTTCAGGCAGCATTGAAGGTGTTGATGGTTCTAATTTATTTATATATGGTTTTTACCTTTTGAAGGAAAGAATCACGTTGCTTAGATTTTGAAGACAGAGATTTACTCAGGAAGATGGCAAGAAGTTTGCATCTGGAAAAATAATTAACTTGACGACAAGTAATGCCCAGGCACTTCAGGTTTTCTCTCTTACCATTTGCATTATGTGTACATAATTTACTTCATAATTGGTCATTTACAAAACCTAATTCAGTTCAATGCTGAGTAAGTCTATTCATACTAACCTATATCCTCTTCTATTCTCTTATATTTGTAATGGGTGGTAGTATTCCTAGTATGAAAACTTAATTGGTTGTCATTGAAGACATATATAAATGCTGCAATTTGGTTTAATAGCTTTTGAAATTAATAGTAGAAATCAATCTCATAAACCACCGTGGCCACACTTGAAAAACTCTACTTTTCTTCTTTAATCTTTGAAATTTTCTGCAATCATTTGCAAAAAGTCACTAAAAGCATAAAATAATTAAAAATTTTGTGATTGCTGTCATTTCTCTTGGTTCTACTTAAATTTTTGTCTCTACAAATTATCACAAACACTTAAAAAGTTGTTAAAAGTATAGTAATTAATTTTTTTCTCTGATTATTAGCAATTGTCTTGCTTCTTTTCAAATTTCTATTTACCAGCCTATTTTCTTTCATCAAATTATTACCTTATTATTTTTCAAAATTGAAAATTTCTATAAATTTGGAAATTTTAAATATTGGATTCATCACTATTAGAGCCTAAAGTCCACAAGCTAATTCTTGGCCTCTATGTTTCTTGAAATCTTCACTTATTGTTGTCAAATAGCTACACCTGGTTTCTTGAACTGATACTATGATAGTTCATGAATTTGTTCTTGGCGATAGATTTTGATGATTTGGGCTGGGTAATATTAGGGCAAAATTTATTGTTGGAAAATAGAGTTGAGTTGTATAAGAATGAGAAATTAAGTGGGTGAATGTCTTATTGATTTTTGTTTTCATGTTTGGATTGGGAGGTCAGATTTACTGATCCATGAAGTTATGTGATTCCCTATTCTACTAGTGTAAGCAAAGTTTAACCCAATTTCTTATAAAGTTTCTGACAGCACTGAAGGTGTTTTATTATTCTAATATATTTCTGTTACGTTCTTTTTACCTTTTGAAGGGACCTGCCAAAATTAGAATTTTAAGGCAAACTCATGAAGCTCAGAAATGGTTGTGTTTGGGAAAAATAACCAACTTGATTAGAACTAATGCCAAGGTACTTAAATATGTTTTCTCTTTTACCATTTGGGATTTTTTGATATAATTTAATTCAAACCGGAGTGTGTGGCGTTTTGTATCCAATGTGCATATCTATATAAGCAAAACTTTTAGTCCATGTAAAGGCATGCAATGTCAACTCGAAATGTGTGTTCATATGTAACCAAACAATGTATAGATTGAGTCCAGTCAGATTGATGAATTGTAGTTTGACACCTTTTGATAAGAAAGTCAATGATAGCTTAGCTTGAACAGTGTGGAATGTCCTTTGCTTTGACACTTTTAGTTGCTAGCATGGATATAACGAACTAACTAAAAGTTCAAAGAACTAAAAAGTTAGGATGTTAGAAAGCTTACAAAAGTACAAAACTAACAACACATGGATCCTCATTATTCAAAGAACTAAAAAATTATTTAATAAGTTAAATATCTTGCCTCAATACGCGGGTACTAGCATATCTATTTTGTTCAACTAGAGAAAATTTTTTTCATGGAGCTTTAACCCACTTTCAAGCCAACCAAAGAGCTGGATATCTATCATTTCGCCAAATTAATGGAAAAATGTGCAAAGGGGAGTGGTGCTAAGTGGTCTAGGATTTCCCACATTCCAAATATCTATTTTGATGAATGTATTAAACACGAACCAGTTTCAAGATCATGTATATTATTAAGATGGATGACTAGTAAGTTTTCTCCGACCTTATCCTCCTTTCTTCTCTTATACTCTCCTTTCCTACAACATTGGAGTATGTTCATAATTTCTCCAAATTTCTTCCTTTGTCTCTTCAATTTCCGTAAATATTTTTGTTTTTGGCTCTTTTATAAATCAATAAATTTGTTTCCTTAATGTGTAGTCACTAGGGACAACATGTCTATTATGTTCAGCAGAAGGAAAGCTTTAGGTTGCGTTTGTTTGGGTGTAAAATATTTTCCGGGTGTAAAATAATTTCAGGTGAATATATTTTTTGGAAAGGAAAATAATTTTAGGTGTTTGGTGGCATTTTAAAAAATACTTTGAAAAATATTTTTAGGTATTTGGTTGTGTTCTTGAAAATATTATAGAAAACACGTTTTCTACTTATTGCTCTCATTTTCTCAGCTTCCAAACAAATATATAACAATCATTTCTCAGCAGAGAAACACAAAAGAAACAAAACCCAAAAAAAAAAATCATCAAATCCGGGAGAGAAGAAGGAAGAGAGAGAGGCGAGATCGCGCGATCGAAGGCGAAGGCTAGATCGCGTGGCGGAGGCGAGATAGCGCGATCGGGGGCGACTGGGTTTGAGATCACGCAGCGTTAGAGTCGATATTTGATTGATCGGCGGTGAGAGGCATGGCCCGGACGGCGAGATTGCGCGGCGTTGGAGTCGATCTTGGTTCGGTTCTTTTTTTTTTTTTTTTTTTTTTTTTTTTTTTTTTCTGGAAATAGTTTGAAGGTAATGCTTTGGAGATGTGTTTTGGACCGTGGGGCGGTACAATTTGGGCTGGCCAGACCTTGGCTGGGCTGGCCGGAGCTTGGCTGAGGTGAGCTTGGAGATGGGTTTTGAACTGTGTGAGGAGTGTGCTCGAGCTCTCTCTCTTCAGGTGTGGTTTCCAGAAATTGTTTGAAGGTAAAATAAAACTGTAAATGATTTTCCGTTGGAAGGGGCTATATTTTACGGTCAAAGGAAATCATTTTCAAGTTGACCATATTTTACATGTGCATCCAAACACACGTGATGGTGTAAAATTATTTCCGGAAGTTGTTTACTGCCAAAACATTAGGGAGTTTTTATCTAAACCAAAGATAATGGAAGTATATAAGATTGTTAAGTTTTCTCAAATCCTCTCTTCTCTTCTAATATATGAAGTACTAATTCAATCCAATAAGTATATATCATTCATGCCAATTATCTACTCTTCCCTCTCACTTTTCCTACGACATTTTCTAACTTTTTACTTAGTATATGTCCCATCTTGATATTAAGATATACGTAGTTTTCACATGTCGATATCATTGTATCAATGTTGTAAGCCACAGGTAGCACTTGGTTCCAATGCGATTGTTTCATTGAACTTTGTGAGTTCTTTCAATCTCATCTTCTTCTCATTTGATTTCTTTCTTTCACAACCCTATTATGAAACCTTTCTTTTCGGTTCTTTTTCTTACTTTCAATTTCTTTTGCTATTTACTAAATTTGTTGTTCATATACTTTACAGGTTTTGGTTATCCTTCATTTTCAAAGTAGTGGCCGTGTACTTCAAGAAAGGGAAAGAGTGGCCAAGATTCACCCTGTTCCAAATATCCAGAAAAACTTTTGGTTCCTATCTAAGCTAGCTCAAAATAATTTAAAATGGTATTTTCTCTCAAATGTTCTTTTCTTAACTTTTTTCACTTACCATATTTCTTGTTCACTTATTTTATTGTGATATCACTTTTATTTTGTTTCAAACTTGTATTTTAATGTAGTGCAAGTGCGCAACATATTTTGTTGTATAGTGTATGTAGACCTTCAAATTTTTGTTTCATTTAAAAGGCTGGCAATGCTTTACTCGTTTGATTGTTTTATCTTGAATACATCTTCTGTATATGATGCTAAAAATGAGATTATGCTAGATTGGGGGGACACTGGAGGCAGTATTTTGTACGTAGTTTCTGACAAGAACAAGGAATTCTTTCCTAAACTCAGCAATTGCAGTTGGCTGATCATTGTTCTCAGTGAGTACCACAAAACCTATTTTTCCCCCATGATGATAGCATCAGAGTTTTGTTTGCCTTGGGATATATAAGAGTATAAGACTGGATTTTCTGGAAAGTATTATCTTTTTATACTAATTTAGGTGTCTCAAAATGAATATTGAGCTGATCTCCCTTTGGAATGTGTCTAGAGCTTTGTCTAGCATAAAAGAATCTATACAACCATCTAGTTAATTCCAATTACCTTGGTGTGAGATCTTTGGGATCTTATTTAGAAAAAATATGTGATTTAGGAGAAGTTTTTGTTTGTATGATGGATGCATAAATTGGGTTAGAGACTGCAGTGGCCTTGATAGCTACAAATGACAATGGTACAGGAGTGTCCTATTCTGGAAATTAGTTATCTTGATGGGATAACAGTGACCTATAAATTTTTTAACTTCTTTGGACCTTGTAATCTGTTTTTCTTGTGTCTGCCAGAAAGAAAACTGCAAACATCTAATTGGCTTGATGTTCTGTTGCAGGATCTCTTGGGCAAGAATCAGCAGATGGTGCACACTTCCCTCTTCTGGGTTCATACTGCATAGGGTGCTATTTTTAGGCATAATTATATTTTGAGCCTAGTCATTTTCTGTCTTTCATATTCATCTTGCTACTTATATGTGCTTTTTACTTGGCCGGAATTTGATAGTCTCTCTTGACTGCATAACCAATTGAAGTTAAACTTGTTGCTTAGTCTATTTGTTCATTTGCTTACAGATACTGAAGGTGGCAATGCATGTGAGAACCCAAGCATGATTTGTTCATTTGCTTAGTCTATTTGTTCATTTCCTCTCTTCAAGAGTTGTATCTTTTACATTGCTAGGAGCTGGTGCATCTGCCCACGGAGGAAGCCATGCGACGCCTCACCCAATTGAAAACGCTGATCATTTATTATTGCCCCAAATTTGAAGACAATGAGCAGATCAAGATTAGCCACGTTCCATGGGTTAAAATCAATGATCCTCAGTAAGTCTACTCATACTATCCTACTATTTCCTCTTTTATTCTCTTATATTCGTAATGGGTGAGAGTATTCTTAATTGGACCCGATTAAGAAAATACTACAATTTGGGTTAATGGTAATTCAGATAAATAGTACAAATTAATCTCACTAACCCTTCTACTTACACTTAATAAATCCTTTTTTTTTTTTTTCAATTTATGAAATTATTTGCAATCATTTGAGAAAAGCTTTTAAAACAAGAGTTTAATTAGAAATTTTGTGATGGCTACTATTCAAATTGGCTTGCCACTACTCAAATTTTTGTTGCTGCAAATTACCAAAATAATTAGAAGCATAGTCTATTTAACAATTTTTTGATTGTTACCTATTGTCTTGCTACTATCGAATTTCTGTTTGCTAGCCTATTTTCTTTCAACAAATTTTTCAATATTGAATTTTTCTGGACATTGGGAAATTTGGAATATTGAATCAATCACTGTTAGAGCTGTCTACATACTCATTACTTTGATCAGCATTTTGATACTGTAAGAGTTCATGGATCAATTCTTTTACTTACAGCTATCTAAAACTTGACAGTAGATTTTATTGATTTGCATTGGGTCATAATTGCTCTGTTTATGAGGGTGGATTTATTGTGGAAAATGGAGCTTAGTTGCATAAGAATGAGAAATTGGGTGGGTGAAGGTCTTGCTGATTTTTCATTTCATGTTTGGGTTGGGGGTTCAGTTTTACAGGGGACCATGAAATTATGTGATCCCAAGTCCTTCTAGTGCAAGTAAAATTAAAATTAAAATTTCAGGCAGCACTAAAGGTGTTGACTGTTCTAATATATCTATATATGGTTTTTACCTTTTGAAGGTACCCATATTGCAAGCATTTTGAAGGCTACGACTAACTCAGAAAGACGGCAAGAAGTACGCGTCTGGAAAAATAATTAACTTGATGACAACTGATGCCCAGGCACTTCAGGTTTTCTCTCTTACCATTTGCATTATGTGTACATAATTTACTTCATAATTGGTCATTTACAAAACCTAATTTAGTTCAGTGCTGAGTAAGTCATTCATACAACCCTATATCCTCTTTTATTCTCTTATATTTGTAATGGGTGAGAGTATTCCTAGTATGAATACTTAATTGGATGCCATTGAAGAAATATATAAATGCTGCAATTTGGTTTAATGGCATTTGAAATTAATGTAGAAATTAATCTCACCAACCATTGTGGCAACTTTTGAAAAATTCTACTCTTCTTCTTCAATCTTTTAAATTATCTGCAATCATGTGCAAAAAGTCACTAAAAGCATAATTTAATTAAAAAGTCATTAAAAGCAATCCTCTCACTCTCGCATTTACTGGGTCACACTGCTTCAATTGTACACAAGGATTCTACTGTTACCAACCAAAAACCCTTTTTTTTTTCCTTTTTTTTTTTGGGTTTTTAAGATGGTTTTGTCAAATGGGTATGCCAATTTTTTTTAAAAGATGTGATTTTTCTGTTGGGTTTTTATTCTTTCTTGTATTAACTTTGTTATGTCCTATGTTTTTCTATTGTAACGATGACTTGGTTCAGTAATAAGTTTATGTTGGTATCATTGTTATTAATATGTCTCATAATAAGGCAGAAATGTGAAAATTGCACACATTCAGATTGTACTATGGATGGAATGTGATTTGTATGGTTGTTAAGTACTCATTTTGTTGTATGTTAACTCATATCAGATGGTTGGGAAAAGAGTTGGGAGCAAGGTGTGACCCCATGGGATTTAGGACAACCAACACCAATTCTTTTACATCTGCATCAGACAGGAGCTCTTCCCAAGGGTAGTGCTTTAGTCCCTGGTTGTGGCAGTGTAAGTACTATGATTCATTCTTACTCACAAGATATTACTTTCTGACATATTAATTCAATTTCTTATATATTTATGCAAGTTTTAGTCCTCTGCATGTCAATATTTTGTATCTGTTTCCTTTTTCTTGGTTTTCTATATGTAGGATAGAATGGTAGAGAAGAAGATTAGTGTCTTGAGGATCCATCATCAATGACTAGTTGGATAAATGATCCTGTAGAAAATCTACATGTGATCTATGTTTGATGAAATTATAATTTGAGGAGAAAAATAATGACACTTGAAAATAATTTCTTGTTTTAAGATTAATTCAATGGTCATTAATTATAACTAGAATTAATCACATCTGAAAATACAGATGATATTTGACGTGGTATCTATCTCATCCCAATGAGGGGGACCCAAAAAAATAAAGATAAAAAGATTAAACAATAATGATTAAATCTCTCTGCGATCGAGTACGAAGTTGAAGCAAAATTCAGTTGTTAAATGAATTCCTGATTCTAACTGTATCAGAAATCAATCACTTGGTATCTTTCCTCCTTCCTCCTTTCTCACACATGGAATTTTAACTACTACTTGATCAAGCATTACTATAAAGAGCACAAGGTGTACTGCATATATTTCCTCCCACTTTACCTTGTCTAAATGTTACGTTATTTATATGCTGTTACTGTACCTTTATCTGTTCGCTAGCATTTAATTTTGCTATTGTGGCCAACAACGAATTGCTCAAATATGGCAGGGTTATGACGTAGCAGCAATTGCATGCCCTGAACACTATGTTGTTGGATTGGATATATCAGACATTGCCATTAAGAAAGCAGTGGAGGTAAGAGCAGTTGGTCAGAAAATTCTGACATCAATAAGGCTTGCCATCTCTTAGAAAGAAAGGACACCCGAAAGTTTTTACTTATGATGATGATATTATTGAATCATTAAAACAATCATGCATGTGGCTATGATGATGATATAATTGAATCATTAAACTGAATCGCCCAAGTTTATTTGGCCATTACTGTCTAATTTATCAACTTGTTGGAATGCCTCCCTGAACTAGTTGTTATTCAGCATTTCTGAATTGGATTAGGAACAATAGCTGGGTTACCCCAGCTTTTCTCATTTTTGTTAAGGACAGGGATTAGATGCATTGCACTTGTGATCTCTATTAAATTGGATTAGGAACTATAACAGGGTTGTTCTAATTTCTAAAAACATGCCATTATTCATTTTCAGATTAAAATTGACGGTTGGGAAATTTATGTTATAGAAGACTTTAGAGCACTGTAAAGTCCAATTCCTATGGGGATCATTTGCAAATGTCTTGCGTTGGGTCACCTAGACCAACAGAGAGTTGAACCTGATAGATTCAATTACTAGTTCATAAGAAGCTGGTATTTTTGTGACCGACAGATTGTTGAACCTAATAGATTCAGTTACTAGTTCATAAGAAGCTGGTATTTTTGTGACTATAACTTGTGATAAGTCATGGAATCTAATTTGGTTAACAGTATAAAGAGGTGACCTAGTACAAGTTTTCATCTCTTTCCTTACTTCTCATTTTAATAGTCTGTTCTAATGTTAATGCAGTTGTCTTCCTCATTACCAAATGCAAGTTGTTTTAAAGGCGGACTTTTTCACTAGGAGTCCAATTGAATTGTTTGATCTCATTCTCGATTATACGTGAGTTGGCATGAATAGTGGTCTAGTTGTCCATGAGAAGAATCTCTTTATGATCACATTTTAACGGAGAATTTACAGGTTCTTTTGTGCCATTGAACCAGACATGAGGTTGGCTTGGGCATAGCGAATTTGTGATATATTGAAACCTAGTGGAAAGCTCATAACACTATGTTTCCAGTAAAGATCTTAATTCCTCATTAATTTTTCCAAAAGTTAAAGCTAATATGGTGTGAACGGCATACACAGCCCATACTCCACTCTCTCCTGGTCTTGTACCAAATTGAATACTTCATTGCCCTTAAAATTCTGTGGATATAGGGATTTCGTGAAATAGTAAATTTGCCAGAGTGGTTGGGCAACCTTTCCTCTCTTCAAGAGCTATACATTGTGGGTTGCAAGTACTTGGTGCATCTTCCCACCAATGAAGCCTTGCAATGCCTCACCAAATTGAAAACGCTGATGATTTATGAATGCCCTGAATTGAGCATTGAGCGGTCCAAGATTGACCACATTCCATTTGTTAAAGTCTAGGATGATGGGTATGTTTACTCATACAATTTATTAGGTTAAACATTCTTGAAATAAATACAATTCATCACTATTAGATAGAGCCTTCTTTATGTCCACATACTCATTATTTTTCTCAACATTTTGATATTGTAAGAGTTCATGTAGTTTTGTTGTCCATGTTCCTTTGATTAAGATAAACCTTTGGTACATCTTGTTCTAAGGTCAAAATCATTTAAAACTGGTATGTTTTCTCAAACTTTTTGTTTGCTATTTCGCTTGAAGTTGACTAACTATTCATGATTGGTTCTCTACTTTGCTTATTCTTGGTAATGATATCCAAAGAGTTTTATGTCAAACCATTAATTCATAATTATTTAACATATTTTGCTGCATAGCTTTTGTGTATCTTCAAATTTTAGCTCTATTTTATTGTGGTTCTTCCATTATGGTTGGATTTCTTTTTTGCATATCAAATATTTCTCAGAAACTAAGAAAGTTTTTAGGATTTCATTTCATTATTGCATCCACTTATGTTTTCATATTCTTTATTAATATTCAACTCTGATCTGGTTGTTACAGTTGCACTATCTTCATTGAAACTTTTGCAATGCTAAAGTTTCTGTATAAGAGAGGAAGATTTTAGAAATTTTTTTTACAGAACCAGATACTTTCAAGCTAAAACTGGAAGGTCATTTCAACTCCAATTTTGATGAGATTTCCTAACGAAGAGAGCTTCTTGTTGACCGGTGACTGTTGTTACTTGAAATTCCTCTCCATTTGCTCAGATGCTAAAACCTAGTTGGTGGGATCTTTTCTTCTTTTTACAGTTGGCATCTTAGTGTGACGAGTATTTGTTGTAATCCAAGAATGGCATGTTTTTGCTGTCTTGGTAGCCGATAGCATTTGTTTTAGAGAAGATTGTTGTAAACTCATATTCTATAGTGGAAGATTTTACTGGACTAGGTCCCGTGGTTTTTCCCTTCTCATTGAAGGGTTTTCCACGTAAAAATTTAGTGTCTTGATTATGGATTGTTGCTGAATTTTTTTATTTATATTTGTTATTGTGCTTTGCTAATTTAGTTGAAATATCCATTAAATTTGCACATAGAAGGAAAAAGAAAATAATTCTGTGTTGAATTAATTGGCTGTCATTATCCATATGCGGTATAGGAAATATTTTTCAATCAGATGCAAGAGGAAATATTTTTTATAAATGTCTTACTGCCTTCACTTCAATGTCACCCCTCCATGCCTCCATTTGAACTTTGAGTTACCATTTTGTTTGCATTTGAAAGATAAACTTATAAAAGTCATGTAGGCAACTGAACAAGGACTCGTGTTATCATAATGCATGCTTCTTGGTAAGGGGTTTTGAAAAGGATCTATATGTAGTTCACTCAAATGTGCGAAGGAAGGCGTTAACTAATTGCAAAGTACAAAGGCAGTGATTGAGAAAATGTGAACCTAGAGTAGTGGGAATCATCGTTGTTTATGACTTTGTTCCATTTCCATCTGTATAAAGACACATACTTTGCCTTCATCTCATTCCTTCTTTCTTTCAGTCAAGGCACAGAGGTTTGCTAAGGGGTGTTTTATTCTTTTGCTATATAACATTTAAAACGGGCCAAAGCCCACCAGCCCATTCTGCAACAATAATTCAGACCCACGACCAAGTGGGCATACACACAGATATGTTGTCATATTCAGTACCGTTCTGTTCCTATGTAAAAGAAATCCAATTGGTTTTGGTCCTATACTTCTATCACAGTCACACCTAGCTGTATTCTGCTGCTAATTGTGATGGGAATTTGGTACTTTCCAAAGTGGACCAAACTGGGTTTCCTTGCTATCTAGGCTATTGGACTCAAAGGCCCAACAAAACTTTTTTAAGTCTGTAGCTGCCCTCTCATTTGGATTTGGTTGAGCCCAATTGTCCCTATCCCAGATTATTTGGTTCCCCCCAACCTTACCAACTCAACAAAAATTCCAAAGTTGGGCCAAAATTCTCCATCATGGTCTTGTACCCATCAAAGACAGAGAAAGATTTAAGGACTACATAAAGAATTTCTCTATGCTGTTATGAGGTAACAATGAATAGATGTATTAGACAATTTTATTTAGATGATCAATTATCAATACTAGCTTAATCTTATTCCCTCAATTTAAGGCAAACACAAATGACCTTAAAGTTGTCTTTCCTTATTCTTGTGGGTCCGAAATTCAGGCTTGATAGAAGATCAATCCATTGAAGCTCTTAAATTGGATTTTACAAACAAGTTTATTGGAGGTGGTCCTTTAGATAGAGGTTGTGCCAGTTGGAAGACAGGGCTGAGGTTGTCAACTCAATAACTTGCATCAAAGTTGGCTATCCAAGATGTTACTCAATACTTCTTTGAAATGAAGAAGAAAAAAAAGGCAGGACTAGCTAGGAAGTCTAGAGGTTATGTATGATATGTGTTTGTCAATTCCACAGTTCCTTTCCATCATAGATGAGTAGAGGAGAAGGGTGGCAATCTTAATCCTGAATATTTCTTATCCCTTCATGCCACT
This sequence comes from Castanea mollissima, assembly GCA_014183005.1. Taxonomy (NCBI): domain Eukaryota; kingdom Viridiplantae; phylum Streptophyta; class Magnoliopsida; order Fagales; family Fagaceae; genus Castanea; species Castanea mollissima. The sequence continues at coordinate 871,088 of JACAVU010000007.1, forward strand.
GCTCTGCACTTATAGAGTTGTACATTGTTCTACCTTTGAAAAGAGGACAAGGTTTTTTTTTTCCTTTAAAATTTCTCAGGTCATGCAAAATGTTCTATGCAATGTACATTTAATATTTAAGTCATTTCATATTTCGTACTTCTATAAACCTCTCTATCTTGTACAGAAGTGTGTGGTTTTCCCTTTAAATTCTGGTCAAAGAGATTATATATTTTTCCACTGTTGGTTTAAAGCAGTGGCAAATATAATTTTTCATATGCACTGCAGTAATTGATTTTCAGAACTTGTGAATCAGGTCCTGCACATAGTACATGGATAGGCATGACCATATCTTAAAATCTGCTGTCATTTGAGAATTGTTGAAGTCTGCAACTGCAATTGTGTATTGCTTCTGTATTGTTAGAATCCATCAAGTCCGGCTCCTCTGCAGTTATATTTCACAAAGATTCTTTTTTGTCCAATGGCAGTTAATTACCCACTAACAACACGTTCACTGCTCTCTTTGAGTCCTTCCATCATCTCCTTCCCACTAAAATCCTTCAACATCGCTCTCTATCTCTTTCAGATTTTTGTTACAGCTTCAACATCACCCTTGCATGCTATTTCTCTAAGATAGGCGACCAACCTATTGGAGAGCGCTCGCATCGTGTATTCTTCCGAAAGGGAGAAATTTGGTGCAGATGTGATTGAAGAAATTAATCTGCTTATCACTCCCAAAGAAGTCATTTCTTGCTAAAGCTAGAGATCTTTTTTGAGTTTGTGTTAAATTGCTAATGATTTCCATAGAAAACAAAAAGATTGTGGTGGAGCTGTAGCACAACAATTGTATTGAAAGCTTCCTTTCTCTGATTGAAATGTACTACCCTTGGGGAATAAGTTGAGCAACTTGTGAAGAGAAGCAATGATAACCCTTGAAAAGCTGTGAAGGGGTTCGTGAAAATGATTAGGCTGGTGGTAGCTTGTGTTTTTGTAAAATTCCCTCACCAAGGGCATCATTTTGTCTGCAACCACTCATTTTTTGCATGCCACATAAGCCCTTGAAAGAAGAATTCGGTACTTTCTATAGGGTGGTCAAGCAAGTGACAAAATGCTTTGATGGACCTGGTCTTGTGGTTTCTATTTTGAAATTTTTAGTTCTATGGTTGGGCTGTAGGGTCATTTTTTGTTGGGTGAATGCAAGGCATGTTTCTGTATTTGCTGCTCATGTAATCATTGTACATTATTTTGATTAATGAAATTTTTTTGTTAATCAAAATTTTTTTGTTGGAATTTAGTACAAATGGAATCTATATTTTTTTCTTCTTTGAGTAAATTTTCCCTAGGCAGTATTTGTGTCCTTGCATGAGATATTACAGAATAGGTATAAAACCATTAATTGCAGGAAATTTTTGTGGAGTAATTTGACAAAATTTGTTTGCTTCTAGAGTTGCAAATGCATCAGGCTTTGTGTTTGAATCTTGCAATTTCTTCATAGTGCCTCTCTAGAGTCACTACTATGATAGTGATGTTGTATTTGCTTTCCTTTTTGAGTGCAAGCCTCGGGAAATACATAGAGTTGCCAATCAGAATATGAAATAAAAACTTCAAAATTGTAATTTGATTATATTTGTTTTCCTCTTGCACTTTGATCTTTTGTTTTTGTTATTTGGATTTGCTTTCAATTTGATTCATCAATTTTGATACATTACAGAATCTAGATGCTGATAGAGAGAAGTTGTCAAGGTCAGATGGAAAATTTGCTCAGTATTGAGCAAAATCATAGACGTTTATTTCTCATATCACCACGATGCATACAACATAAAAGGTTGGTTTATTATTAAAAGAGTTGATAGGTAATTGTATAATTTACTGATGCTAGTTTTTGTCTTGATGGTGGAGTTTATCTTCATGATCCAGCAACCATCGTTGCAGCTATTGATCCTTCACGTATGACTTACACAGAGGGTGTGGTTAGAGTCCAGACATGTGGCATCATTATGGGACTAAAATATTATTCAACAAACAGAAGAGATAGGACTTTTGGAAACCTAAAATCTGAAAATCAGCAGATGAAACTGCTTGATTTTTGGTTCCCTACTTCCTTTGCAGACCACATAGGCTGAAATGAGTTGGTTTTTTTATTTGTGTTGCATTAGGATCCCATTCCTGTATCAGATAATGGGGTTCTAACCATAATCATGAATTTTATGATCAAAACAGTGGAGTTAAAAAGAGTGTTTCCCAGTATCCTGAAATTTTTGTATAGAAAAAAATTCTTTAAAAAAAATGGTTAGAGTCATTAAAAAGAAAAAAAAAAAAGAAAAAAGGGACAAAGCTATTGTGCTCCGACTGACTCATTTGTACTTTCTATGCAATGAACCAGGTTTGGTAAAGTCACTGAATGGACTGATAAACCCACAGTGAAGGTTGCAGTCACTGCTGATGCTCCAGCTCTAGTCAAATTGCTCCCACATAACAAGGGTCGAGCACTTGATGTTTTTCTGTTAATGTACTTCGTATAGGGGAATCTAATTTGGTCACTGCCTCAGTCTTGATATTGTATGGTAATATAGAAAATAACAAGATTGTAATTTTTTTTTTCTTGAATAAATAAACGCCTTCTGGTGTAACTAGTAACAACTATTTAAATCTAATAAATATTTTCTGGGAAAGCTGAAATGATCCAAAATTGCAAAAAGATAATAATGTTGTACCAAGATGAAGGAGGCTGTCTTTAGGTGGTTTTGATATACCATGGATGAGGTTTTCAGTGAAAATTTTGTGTTTTAGCAATTTTTGTTATTTGCATTATCTTTATTTTGCGTTTTTTAAATTATTTAATAGGATCATTTCTATGTATTTGTTACGTGCAAATATACACAATCATAAACATAAGTATGCGGAAGTATGGATGCAAACAGACAAATGTGTGGGTAGCTATCAACCTATAGGTCTTTTATTTTGATTGTGTGTAGCCATTCTGATGTATTTTTTTTTTTTTATATGTTCCCCCGTTTCAACTCATCTACAATTTTCACTGGCCCTTCAAATTCAAGTTTTATTTTAAACTAGTTGCAAACTCACACGATGCGTGGGAATAAATAATTATTTTATAATTATAATATAATGTATAATTTGTTGAAAATAAAGTGTTCTCTCTAAAAATTAAACAATTTCTATTCAGTTCAATTAGGTCTACTTCGGTCTCATTTGGTCCAATTTGGTCTATTCAATTAATTTCAATCACCTTTGGACTAATTGGGCCTTAAATCTTTTGTAGGTTGCCTTTTCAAGTTTAGCTCAAAAATTATTTTTTTTTCCCTTAATTTTTGGGTTGAAAAGCATGAAATTTTATTATATTTGGGCTAAACTCTTTAGTTTTGAGTTAAAAATACAAACAAAATAGACATTAAAAATGAGAAATATGAGCACTAAAAATGCATTAAAAATGATAAATATTCAAAATTCCTATTCGGTCCATGTTGGTTCTATTCGGTCCACTTCGGTTATATACAGTCCATTTTTTCCTATTTGATCCACTTTGGTTCTATTTGGTCTAATTTGGTCCTATTTAGTCCATATTGATTCTTCTTTCCACTTCAATTCTATTCGGTCAACATTGGTCCTATCAGTCCATTATGTTCACTTCAGTTCTATTCAGGTCATTTAGTCTACTTTAGTCCTATTCGGTCCATTCTATCCACTTTGGTTCTATTTAGTCGACATTAGTCCTATTCAGCCCACTTGGTTCCTATTTGATCCTATTCAGTCCATTATGTCCACTTTAGTCCTAATCTGTTCATTAGTTCTTATTTGCTCCACTTTGGTCTTATTCAGTCCGTTCTGTCCACTTCGGTCTCATCTAGTCAACATTAGTCCTATTTGGTCATATTCGGTCCTATTTGTTCTATTCATTCGATTCTGCTAACTTTGGTCCTAATTTATCCATTTGTTCTTATTCAGTCCGATTTGGTCCACCTTGTTCCCATTCAGTCCTATTCTGTCCACTTCGTCCACTTCATTCCATTTGGTCCTATTTAGTTTATTTGTGTCCACTTCGGTCGATTCGGACCACTTCGATCCATTTTGGCCCTCTTCGGTCCTTTTAATGTATAGGTATCCTCTTAACTTCTATGGTTATTCCAAATTTTTTCTTTTCATCTTAAAATTCATTTTCTAGTTTTTGATTTCATGGGCAAGTTACCCAAGTGTTCTTGTCATTTTTGACCTTTCCTTTTCAGGTTTAAAAGTACCTATCCTAAATTATCATAATGATCAGTTACTTGTAATCTAATTCGTTAATCACTTCTTTTTTTAAGTTTCTTGATTTTATATTGCCCTACATTGAACCGCATTCTCACTTTTTTTTTTCACATCAAAATGTTGAAATTTGAAGTTGCTCACTTTTTCAACTTCCTAACCTGGCCCTACTTTTTTTTTTTTTTTTGAAAACGGGTCAAATTATAATTTATAAAGGCAAATGAGCCAAATCAAAATACAAAGCCCCAATAGTAGAAGGAGAGTCCTCTAACCAAAATACATTAGAAAATATTTGTTTAGTGTAATGGGCCAAACTATGAGCTCTGAATTAGCATCTCGGCGAACATTGCAAACCGAGAACCAATGTAATCGAGTCAAGAGAGTCTGTTAGGCACCTCTTCATAGCTTCCCTCCATAATCTTTTTGACAAATTGCATTTAAAAAATAAATGGTCTGGACTTCTTATGCAACTTCTGCAGAAAGCACACAAATTTTCATAATGATCAATTTGCTCTATAGTAACCAGAGAATTAGACCTAAGTGGCTTCCAGAGATCGCTTTTTTACATTCAATACACTTGAAACTTTTGCCTTAAAAGACTACTTGCACGTTGCAACAACATTATACTACTCTGTAACCATACTCACAAGATAATAAATTTTTTCTATCCCCTACAGAAGATCATATAAACTGTCTTGTGGACTTTTGTAGGTGCACACTGCATTCCTATGAAACTTGGTTGGCATTAATATATATATATATAATATGTTTGGAATAGTGTATTTATTTTTTATTTATTTGATTTGATTTGATTTATTTCATATATAGTATTATATATTTTACTTTAAAAAAACATTATGTTTTTGTTCAATTACATAATTTTGAATAAATAAGTTAAGGAAAAATAAGTTATAACAACGGCACATTTATAATTGTTACCTAATTTATATTTTTTCTAGAACTGGCATAGATAACCAAGATAAAATGTTGAGGTAAATGATAATGGAAAAAGTTTCTCATAAAACTAGTTTGAAAAGTAACCCTTTAAACTCTTCTTATATCTTTTTATTACATGTGAATTTTGAAAATTTAACCGTTAGATTACATGTTCTTATTATATTCTCCATTGAAAAAGGTTTCTCACTAAACTAATTTAGAAAGAAATTCTTCAAACTCCTCTTATATTTTTTTTATTAAATGTGAATTTTGAAAATCTAACCATTTCTTACAAAATTAGTTTGGAGAAAAATCTTTGAAACTCCTCCTATATTTTTTTACTGGATGTGAATTTTAAAATTTTCACTATTGGATTGCATATTCTTCTTATATTTTTCATGGTTGCAAATTTTTATGAAAATCAAAAATAAAAAACTATGTCATCAACGACATGTTTAAATTTCAAGTATTTATGGTAAAAAATTATGCACAAAAAATAAATTTATTGATCGAATAGTAAATAATATCAAATTTGAACAAAATTTAATATGCGTGTGGAAAATATAAAGAAAATACAATTTAATAATTAGATTTTCAAAATCCATTTTCAATAAAAAGTTATAAGACAAGTTTAGAGAATTTCTTAACAAACTAATTTGAAAAAAAAAAATTGTGTAATGCTAATAGTGTCGCCAAAAAGACGAACTGTTGACCATTTGGGTATCCAATGGTTTTTGGGTTTTTTTTTGTTTTTTTTTTTTGCACAATTTATTATCTTGCCAGTGTTCACATTCTCCAACATGTTTAATAAGTGCATTTGTCATAGACTCATACAGTATTCTCACTTAAATTAATTTTGCTCTTCACAGCCTCATGGCTATATATGTAAGAAAAGTCAGAAAGCTAATCTTATGTTTGGTACGACTTTGTGGGGCCGAAACATGAAAACCCATGTTTTCGCATTGGGCTCTTGGAGGTCCAATACAACACAAATCCAATAAGATACTGCTGGAAACTTTCTCCCGTACCCTATAACACCCTTATAGTTTTTTCAAAAACCCAAATTTACCCTACGCAACATCTCTATCATGGTGCGTACTTCACGCTCAGTTTGATCTTTCATCTTTGAGATCAATTCTGGACATTTCATCAAGATTCCTCCTCAGTCCTGATTGTTTCTTTCTTTTACTAGATGGTGGGCCCTGTTTTGGACTTATAGCAAAAAGGATAAGTCTAGAATCATCAAAAATTTCACCAGAGTAAATTTTTATTGATAGATAAGACATATATATATATATATAAATATATATGTATATATATATACATATATATGTTAATGGTGGATTTGATGAGAAATAAATACTAGAAAATACTATACTACAAGCAAGTGGTAAATTTTAATGAGAAATGATATGTTCACAACATTTTCATAACATTTTTACAACAAATTCTAAGTGACAGTTTATTACTAATTGTTATTGTTTGGACAAAAAAATAATCTTAGTTTTAGGTTCAAATTTGAACCAATAACAACTAACCACCTATGATTTGTTGTGAAAATATTGTAAAACTATTGTGGACGTAACACTTTTCAATTTTAATATAATACTTAATGGTAAAAAGAGAAATATACCGAACCTAATCAACAAAGAAAACACAATTGGGGTTGTTTGATATTGATCAAAACAAGCATGGGTTTGTCAATGTTGTCATATTCAGTACCCAGAAGTGAACCGTCCTGTTCCCAAGTAAAGAAATCTAATCGGTTTTAGTCCTATACTCCTATCACAGTCACAGCTAGCTCTGTTCTGCTGCTAATAGTGATAGGAATTTGGTACTTTCCAAAGTGAACCAAACCGGGTTACCTTGCTATATAGGCAATTGGACTCAAAGGCCCAACAATTTTTTTTTTTTAAGTCCACTGTCCACAGCTGCCCTTTCATTTGGATTTGGTTGAGCCCAATTGTCCCTATCCCAGATTATTTGGTTCCCCCAATCCTTAACCCAGCTCAACAAAAATTCTGAAGTTGGGCCAGAATTGTCCATCATGGTCTTGTACCCATCATAGGCAGATAAAGATTTAAGGCTACATAAAGAATTCCTCTAATTCCTCTATGCTGTTTTGAGGTAACAATGAATAGATGTATTAGACAATTTTATTTAGATGATCAATTATCAATGCTAGCTTAATCTAATTTAATTCCTTCAATTTAAGGCAAACACATATTACCTTAACGTTGTCTTTCCTTATTCTTGTAGGTCTGAAAGTCAGGCTTGATAGAAGATCATTCCATTGAAGCTCTTGTAGTGGATTTTGCAAACAAGTTTATTGGAGGTGGTCCTTTAGATAGAGACTGTGTCAGTTGGAAGACACTTACTAATGATTTCCATAGAAAATGAAAAGATAGTGGTGGAGTTGCGGCAAAAATTCCAGTACACTTCCGACTTCCCTCATTTTGCGTTATTATGTAGCACAACAACTGTATTGAAAGCTTCCTTTCTCTGATTGAAATGTACAACCCTTGGGGACTAAGTTGAACAACTTGTGAAGAGAAGCAATGATAACCCTTGAAACGCTGTGAAGGTGTTTGTGAAAATGCTTAGGCTGGTAGTAGATTGGTTTTTTTTTTTTTTTTTTTTGTAAAAGTACCTCACCAAGGGCATCATTTTGTCAGCAATTACTCATTTTTTGCATGGCATTTGAGCCATTGAAAGAAGAATTCAGTACTTTCTATAGAGTGGTCAAGCAATTTACAAAATGCTTTGATGGACCGGGTCTTGGGTGAACCGTGAATGCAAGGCATGTTTCTGTATTTGCTGCTCATGTAACTGTTGTACATTATCTTGATTAATGAAATTTCTTTTGTTAATCAAAATTTTTTTTGGTAGGAATTTAGTACAAATGGGGTCTCTATATTTTTTTCTTTCTTTGAGAAAATTTTCCCAAGGCAGTATATTTGTATCCTTGCGTGAGATATTACAGAATAGGTATAAAAATATTAGTTGTAGGAAATTTTCGTGGAGTAATTTGACAAAATTTGTTTGCTTCTAGAGTTGCAAATGCATCAGACTTTGTGTTTGAATCTTGTAATTTCTTCATAGTGCCTCTCTAGAGTCACCACTATGACAGTGATGTTGTATTTGCTTTCCTTTTTGAGTGCAAGCCTCGGGAAATACGTAGAGTTGCCAATCAGAATATGAAATGAAAACTTCAAAATTGTAATTTGATTTTTTTTTTCCTCTGTCACTTTGATCTTTTGTTTTTGTTATTTGGATTTGCTTTCAATTTGATTCATCAATTTTGATATATTATAAATGCTGATAGAAGTTGTCAAGGTCAGATGGAAAATTTGCTCAGTACTTGTGCAAAATACTTTTATTTCTCATATCACCACGATGCATACAACATGAAAGGTTGGTTTATTTTTAAAAGAGTTGATGAAACAGAGTGAGTTGATAGGTAATTGTTTAATTTACTGATGCTAGTTTTTGTCTTGATGTAGGAGTTTATCTTCATGATCCAGCAACCATGCTTGCAGCTATTGATCCTTCACGTATGACTTACACAGAGGGTGTGGTTAGAGTCCAAACATGTGCATCATTAAGGGACTAACAATATTATACAACAAACAGAGGAGATAGGACTTTGGAAACCTAAAATGAGCAGATGCAACTGCTTGATTTTTGGTTCCTTACTTCCTTTGCAGACCACATAGGCTGAAATGAGTTGTTTTTTTTTTTTTTTTTTGGGTTGCAGGATCACATTCCTATATCAGATAATGGGGTTCTAACCATAATTGTGAATTTTATGATCAAAACAGAATAGAGTTACAGAGTGTTCTCAGTATTCTGAAATTTTTGTATAGAAAAAGTAACTTTAAAAAATGGTTTAGAGTCATTAAAAGAAAAAGAAAAAGAGAGACAAAGCTATTGTGCTCCGACTGACTCATTTGTACTTTCTTTGAAATGAACCAGGTTTGGCGAAGTCACTGAATGGACTGATAAACCCACAGTGAAGGTTGCCGTCACTGCTGATGCTCCTGCTGTAGTCAAATTGCTGCCACATATCAAGGGTCGAGCACTTGATGTTTTTCTGTTAAATGTACTTCGTATTGGGGAATCTGATTTGGTCACTGCCACAGTCTTGATGCTGTATGGTACTATAGAAAATAACAAGATTGTAATTTTCTTTTTCTTGAATAAATAAACTCCTGGTGTAACTAGTAACAACTATTGAAATCCAATAAATATTTTCTGGGAAAGCTGAAATGATCCAAAACTGCAAAAAGATAATAATGCTGTACCAAGATGAAAGGAGGCTGTGTTTAGGTGGTTTTGATATACCATGGATGAGGTTTTAGGTGAAAATTTTGTTTTAGCCATTTATGTTATTTGTGTTCTTATGATAAACATGAAAAGGATATTGCATTACCTTTATTTTTGAGTCTTTTAAATTATTTGATAGAATCATTTCTATGTATTTGTTACGTGCAAATATGCACAAGAAAAAACATACGCATTTTGAAGCATAGATGCAGACAGACACATGTATGGATAGCTATCAACCTATAGGTCTTTTTTTTGGTTGTGTCAATGTGTAGCCATTTTGATTTTTGATTTTTTATATGTTCCCCTGTTTCAACTCGATTAGGTCTACTTCGGTCCCATTTGGTCCAATTTGGTCTACTTAGTTAATTTCGGTTACCTTAGGACTAATTGGGCCTTAAATCTTTTGTAGGTTGCCTTTTCAAGTTCGGCTAAAAAATTATTTTTTGCCCTTAATTTTTGGCTTGAAAGCATGAAATTTTATTATATTTGGGTTAAACTCTTTAGTTTTGAGTTAAAAATACAAACAAAATAGACATTAGAAATTAGAAATATGAGTACAAAAAATATTATAAATATTTAAAAGTCCTATTCGGTCCATGTTGGTTCTGTTCGGTCCACTTCGGTCTTATACAATCCATTTTGTCTTATTCGATCCACTTTGGTTCTATTTGGTTTATTTGGTCCTATTTGATCCACATTGATTCTATTACGTCCACTTCAATCCTATTCGGTCAACATTGGTCCTATTCGTCCATTACATCCACTTCAGTCCTATTCAGGTCATTTGGTCTGCTTTAGTCCTATTCGGTCCATTTTATCTACTTCGGTTCTATTCAGTTGACATTGGTCCTATTCGGTCCACCTTGTTCCTATTTGCTCCTATTCGGTCCATTATGTGCATTTGGTTCTAATCTGCCCATTCATTCTTATTTGGTTCACTTTGGTCCTATTTAGTCCATTCTGTCTACTTCAGTTACATTCAGTCGACATTGTTCCTATTTAGTCCACTTCGGTCCAATTTGGTCATATTCTGATCTTTTTATTCCCATTCAGTCCATTATAACCACTTTGGTCCTAAGCTATGCATTCGTTCTTATTCAGTCCGATTTGGTCCACCTTATTCCCATTCGAAACCTATTTTGTCCATTTGGTCCAATTCGATCTATTTGTGTCCACTTCAATATATTCGAACCACTTCGATCCATTTTGGCCCTCTTCGATCCATTTTATGTATATGGTATCCTCTTAGCTTCTATGGTTATTGTAAATTTTTTTCTTTTCATCTTAAAATTCATTTTCTGGTTTTTTATTTCGTGGCCAAGTTAACCGAGTTGAGTGTTCTTGTTGTTTTTGACCTTTCCTTTTCAAGTTTAAAATTACCTACCCTAAATTATCATATTGATCAATTACTTATAATCTAATTCGTTAATCTCTTTCTTTTTTAAGTTTCTTGATGTTATATTGTCCTACATTAAACTGCATTCTCACTTCTTCTTTTTTTTTTTTACATCAAAATGTTGAAATTTGAAGTTGCTCACTTTTTCAACTTTCTAACTCAACCCCCTTTTTCTTTTCTTTTTTTCCGAAAAACAAATCAAATTATCATTTATAAAGGCAAATTAGCCAAATTAGAATACAAAGCCTCAATAGTAGGAGGAGAGTCCTCTAACCAAAATACATCAAAAAATATATGTTTAGCGTAACGGGCCAAACCATGAGCCACTGAATTAGCATCTTGGCGAACACTGTAAACTGAGAACCAACGTAGTCGAGTTAGGAGAGTCTATTAGGTATCTCTTCATAACTTCCCTCCATAATCTTTTTGACAAATTGCATTTAAAAAATAAATGGCCTGGACTTCTTATCCAACTTCTATAGAAAGCACACAAATTTTCATAATGATCAGTTTGCTCTATAGAAACCAGAGAATTAGACCTATGTGGCTTCCAGAGATAGCTTTTTTACTTTCAATACACTTGAAACTTTTGCCTTAAAGACTACTTGCAAGTTGCAACAACATTATACTACTTTGTAACCATACCCAGAAGATAATAAATTTTTTCCATCCCCCTAAGAAGATCATATAAACTGTCTTGTTAAGGCTCTAAAGGTAGTGGAGTTTCCTCCACCCCCAAGAGCATTTTTGTGTTAGTTTTAGTATCGAAAATTGAATCCCATGGAGTTTACACTCAAAACCTAAATAGAGATAGGGCTTTAAATAACTTGGCTATTTATGAATAAGTTAGACTTAGTTCAAAAAGAACCCATATATTTCTGTGATTGATTATGTAGAAACTAGAAAAAATGAATACTTGAGCTAGCTTGTCATCTGCACATTCATACGAGGACTTTTGTCGGTGCAAACTGCTATCCTCCAAAACTTGGATGGCATTAATATATATATATATATATATATATATATATATATATATATATATATATATAACTTATTAATATATATAATATGTTTGGAATAGTGTATTTTTTTTATTTGATTTGATTTATTTTATATATGGTATTATATATTTTACTTTAAAAAAAATTATGTTTTTGTTCAATTACATAATTTTAAATAAATAAGTTAAGGAAAAATAAGTTATAACAATGGCACATTTATAATTATTACCAAATTTATATTTTTTCTAGAACTGCATAGATATCCAAGATAAAATGTTGAGGTAAATGGTAATGGAAAAGGTTTCTTACAAAACTAGTTCGAAGAGTAACCCTTCAAACTCTTTTTATATATTTTTATTGCATGTAAATTTTAAAAATCTAACTGTTAGATTGCATGTTCTTATTATATTCTCCATTGAAAAAGGTTTCTTACCAAACTAATTAAGAAAGAAATTCTTCAAACTCCTCCTATATGTTTTTTATTAAATGTGAATTTTGAAAATTTAAACGTTTCTTACAAAATTAGTTTGGAAAAAAATCCTTCAAACTCCTCCTATATCTTTTTACTAGATGTGAATTTTGAAATTTTAACTATTGGATTACATGTCCTTCTTATATTTTTCATGCATGCAAAGAACATAAAAAAAATATAATCTAATTGTTAGATTTTCAAAATCCACTTTTAATAAATAGTTATAAGACAAGTTTAGAGAGCTTCTCAACTAACTAATTTGGAAAAAAAAAACATTGTGTAATGCTAATGCTAATGGTGTCGCCAAAAGCCGAACTATTGCCCATTTGGGTATCAAATGGTTTTTAAGGTTTTTTTTTTTTTTTTTTTTTTTGCAAAATTTATTATCTTGTCAGTGTTCACATTCTCCAACGTGTTTAAATAGTGCATTTGTCATAGACTCATACAATATTCCCACTTAAATTAATTTTGCTTTTCACAGCCTCATGGCTATATATTTGAGAAAAGTCAGAAAGCTAATCTTATGTTTGGTTCGACTTTTTGGGGCCAAACCCACAATTCGAAAACCAAATCCTACCTGTTTGGTAGTTGTTTTCAAATAATCATTTTCAGTTTTTAAACAGTATTTCACGTATTTTTACACATTTTTTTATTTATACATATTTTCACAAATATTTTTAAACAACAATTTTCAATTTTTAAACACATAAACCAAATGGGCCAATATTTTGGTCATGCCTCAGTCTTTATGCTGTATGGTACTACAGAAAATAACAAGATTGCAATTTTCTTTTTCTTGAATAAATAAACTCCTTCTGGTGTAACTAGTAATAACTATTGAAATCCAATAAATATTTTCTGGGAAAGCTGAAATGATCCAAAACTGCAAAAAGATAATAATGTTGTACCAAGATGAAGAAAGGCTGCCTTTAGGCGGTTTTGATATACCATGGATGAGGATTTAGGTGGAAATTTTGTGTTTTAGCCATTTATGTTATTTGCATTATTATGATAAACATGAAAAGGACCTTTATTTTGCGTCTTTTAAATGATTTAATAGGATCATTTCTATGCATTTGTTACGTGCAAATATACACAAGAAAAAACATATGTATGCGGAAGTATAGATGCAGACAGACGCATGTATGGGTAGCTATCACCTATAGGTCTTTTTTTTGGTTGTGTGTCAATGTGTAGCCATTTTGATGTATTTTTTTTTTTTATATATGTTCACTCTTTTGAGTCTTTTCAACTCATCTACAATTTTCACCCACCCTTCAAATTCAATTTTTATTTTAAACTAGCTTGTAACCATATGCATATGCATAGATATACTATTGATAGTCATTTTTATATTTTGTTAACTCTTTAAAAAAATTTATAAGGATATTATGAGGAATAAAATGTAAATTATTCATGTTTATTTATTTATTCATCATTATGAATCACTTTTTTTTTTTTTTTTTATAATTCATTTATTCTAAACTCTTTGATTTTTGTACTTAATAACTCATTTGAATAAATATTTATTATGTGATCCCACATTTGCGTTTAAAATTTAGAAATTAAACTCTTTAATAATAAATAATTTAAAACACATGCCGCAAAATTGAAACTCTAATTTAAGTTTCTTTTAGCTTTATCTATTATTATTATTATTATTATTATTATTATTATTATTATTATTATGATGATGATGAGGCACATAACATTCTCTCCTTTTTTTCACTATTATTATATATATAGATATATAGATGAGGCACATAACATTCCCTCCTTTTTTTTCTTTTTTTTCTTTTTGTACCACCTTCAAACTTTTCTTGATGCTAACTATTACAATAAGAACGTTCTTACTCCAAAATGATAACCAGTAAAGTGAATTTCTTATTAATAATTTCCATAGAAAATGAAAAGATAGTGGTGGAGTTGCCGCAAAAATTCCAGTACCCTTCCGACTTCCCTCATTTTGCGTTACTATGTAGCACAAAAACTGTATTGAAAGCTTCCTTTCTCTGATTGAAATGTACAACCCTTGGGGACTAAGTTGAACAACTTGTGAAGAGAAGCAATGATGACCCTTGAAACGCTGTGAAGGTGTTTGTGAAAATGCTTAGGCTGGTGGTAGATTTTTTTTTTTTTTTTTGTAAAAGTACCTCACCAAGGGCATCATTTTGTCAGCAATTACTCATTTTTTGCATGGCATTTGAGCCATTGAAAGAAGAATTCAGTACTTTCTATAGAGTGGTCAAGCAATTTACAAAATGCTTTGATGGACCGGGTCTTGGGTGAACCGTGAATGCAAGGCATGTTTCTGTATTTGCTGCTTATGTAACTGTTGTACATTATCTTGATTAATGAAATTTCTTTTGTTAATCAAATATTTTTTTTTTGTAGGAATTTAGTACAAATGGGGTCTCTATATTTTTTTCTTTCTTTGAGAAAATTTTCCCAAGGCAGTATATTTGTATCCTTGCGTGAGATATTACAGAATAGGTATAAAAATATTAATTGTAGAAAATTTTCGAGGAGTAATTTGACAAAATTTGTTTGCTTCTAGAGTTGCAAATGCATCAGACTTTGTGTTTGAATCTTGTAATTTCTTCATAGTGCCTCTTTAGAGTCACCACTATGACAGTGATGTTGTATTTGCTTTCCTTTTTGAGTGCAAGCCTCGGGAAATACATAGAGTTGCCAATCAGAATATGAAATGAAAACTTCAAAATTGTAATTTGATTTTTTTTTTCCTCTGTCACTTTGATCTTTTGTTTTTGTTATTTGGATTTGCTTTCAATTTGATTTATCAATTTTGATATATTATAAATGCTGATAGAAGTTGTCAAGGTCAGATGGAAAATTTGCTCAGTACTTGTGCAAAATACTTTTATTTCTCATATCACCACGATGCATACAACATGAAAGGTTGGTTTATTTTTAAAAGAGTTGATGAAACAGAGTGAGTTGATAGGTAATTGTTTAATTTACTGATGCTAGTTTTTGTCTTGATGTAGGAGTTTATCTTCATGATCCTGCAACCATGCTTGCAGCTATTGATCCTTCACGTATGACTTACACAGAGGGTGTGGTTAGAGTCCAAACATGTGCATCATTAAGGGACTAACAATATTATACAACAAACAGAGGAGATAGGACTTTTGGAAACCTAAAATGAGCAGATGCAACTGCTTGATTTTTGGTTCCTTACTTCCTTTGCAGACCACATGATATAAAATGGAAGAAGACTGATATGAAATAGAAGAAGAAAACGATAAACTAAAAACAGAGGAAACTGAGTTGTACTGAAACTCTACTACTTTATTGATAAGTAAATGGCATATAGGCTGAAAACAAACGGTTACAAACATAAAAATAGGCACCACTAACATCATGCTAAACAGCTCCTACAAACTAGGCAACAAATAAAAACAAACTACTGAATTCCTAAAGACTAGGACAACCCAAATCTGCACATTCTAACGTGCTGCTACTGATTTATTCAACAATCCCTCCCTTAAACTGATCTTCCACACATAACATCAGTTTAATAAGACTCAAACTTTGAAGTGCCATTCCTCAGATAAAGTCCTTTGAACAACGAACACCAAGTAGCTCCCTGAGCTTCTGAAATGCAAGAAATTTGAGAGGCTTTGTTAGAATATCAGCAATCTGATCTTCACTTCTGTAGTAAACTAGATTAATAACTCCATCATTTGTGAGATCCCTCAAGAAATGATACTTCACATCTATATGCTTGCTTCGACCATGTAGAACAGGATTCTTTGAGAGCTTTATTGCTGAACTGTTGTCACAGTAAATAAGAGTAGGCCCATCTTCTTTGAACTTCAGCTCTTCAAGAATCTTCTTCAGCCAAATAGCTTGACAAGCACAAGCTGTTGCTGCAACAAATTCAGCTTCAGTGGTTGACAATGTGACTATTGGCTGCTTCTTTGATGACCATGAAACAGCTCCTGTTCCCAACATGAAAACATACCCAGATGTACTTTTTCGATCATCAGAATCTCCTGCATAATCACTATCTGTAAAGCCAAACAAATCTGACTTTTCTCCCTTTTTGAAGAACAACCCAAACTCCTTAGTACCTTGCAAGTACCTAAGAATTCTTTTTGCAGCCAAGAGATGAATCTCTGTAGGACATTCCATGTACCTGCTGATCACACTTACAGCATGCATTATATCAGGTCTTATTGCTGTCAAATACATTAAACTCCCCACTATTTGTTTGTAAAGAGTGTGATCAACCTTTTTTCCTCCATCATCCTTGTTTAGCTTCATACCAAACTCAGATGGAGTATTTACAGGATTACAATCCTTCATCTGAAACTTGCCCAAGATTTCTCCCACATACTTCTTTTGAGAAATAAAAATTCCAGTAGAGGACTGCAACACTTCTATGCCAAGAAAATAATGCATCATTCCAAGATCAGTCATTTCAAATTCAGCCATCATGGATTTCTTAAAGCTTTCAAATATGGCTGTATTACTTCCAGTATAGATTAGATCATCTACATATAAGCAGACAATGAGCATTTTCCCTCCATCATCAACTTTTATGAAAAGTGTGTGTTCATAAGGACATTTTTGAAATCTTTCCTTCAAAAAATAAGTTTCTATACGATTATACCAAGCCCGTGGAGCTTGTTTTAATCCATATAGAGCTTTCTTTAACTTATACACTTTATGCTCATTACCAAGTTTTACATAACCAGGGAGTTGATTAATAAATACCTCTTCTTTCAAATCTCCATGAAGGAATGCTGATTTCACGTCCAACTGGAAGATAGGCCATGAGTTTTGAGCTGCCATAGAAATCACCAATCTGAATGTATCATGCCTTGCAACCGGAGCAAAGACTTCTTTATAATCAACACCAAACTCCTGCTTGTAGCCCTTAGCTACCAAGCGTGCCTTGTGCTTGTCAACCTCACCATTCTCCTTCAGCTTTGTCTTGTAAACCCACTTTACGCCGATTGTCTTCTGCCCTTTTGGAAGATCACATAGCTCCCATGTATCATTTCTTTCAATGGCTGTAATTTCAGCATCCATAGCCTTTCCCTATTTTGGTTCTTTGACAGCCACTTCAAAACTGATAGGATCACAATCTGAAAATAGAGCAAAGTGAGTGAGTGGGTCTTCAGATTGATCAATTCTAGTTACCTCATAATCATACATCCATGCTGGTCTTCTTCGTACACGTTGAGAACGTGGTTCAGCTGCTGCTTCTGGTTGTTGGAGTGACTTCAGAGGCAATACGAGTTTCATTTTGTGGATTCTCAAATGCATCAATTGCTGGAACAAGGTGCTGCTGCGGCTGGTTTACTTCATCACCATCTTCTCCATCAAAACTAGTTGGAATATGCTCTCCAACTACATTTTTACTCCATTTCCAAATTTGATCTTCATCAAAAACAACGTCTCGACTGATAAGTATTTTCTTAGTGTTAGGATTGTAAAGCTTATAAGCTTTTGATTGATCACTAACACCAAGAAAAATACATTTTTCTCCCTTGTCATCTAACTTCTTCCTCTTCTGATCTGGAATATGGGCATATGCAACACACCCAAAAATTCTAAAGTGATCAACAGCTGGTTTTCGTCCACTCCATGCTTCCTCTGGTGTCTTATTTTTAACAGCAAGTATGGGACTTCTATTCAATATATGAATACTCCAATTAACTGCTTCAAGCCAAAAACTCATTGGAATACAACTCCTTATTAAAAGACTTCGCACCATATTTAGAATAGTGTGATTCTTCCTTTCACAAACGCCATTTTGTTGGGGCGTATAAGCTGCTGTAAGCTGCCTCTTTATTCCATGAGTCTCACAGAAACTTGCAAATTCATGTGAGTTATATTCTCCACCACGATCTGTGCGAAGAATTTTTATAGGGCTGCCAACTTCTTTTTCAACTAGTGCTTTATAGCTTTTAAAGGCTAGAAAGGCTTCAGACTTCTCTTGCAAAAAATAAACCCAGCTTTTGCGACTAAAATCATCAATGAATGTAAGTATATATCTCTTACCTCCATTAGAACATGGAGTTATTGGCCCGCAAATATCAGAATGAACAAGCTCCAGTGCAGCCTTCGCCCTCCATGATTTCCCTTGTGGGAATTGATTACGGTGTTGTTTGCTAACAACACATTCTTCACAAACTTCAGAAGGAGCTGTAATTTGGGGAAGACCAGCCACCATATTCTTTTTTTGTAAAGTTTTCAATCCGCCAAAGCTAAGATGCCCATAGCGAAAATGCCATAGCCATTCCTTCTCTCCCAATCTTGCAGAAAGACATGAGTGAGCGGTGTCATGGATATACAATGGAAACATTCTGTTAGCTGTCATGTTGACTTGAGCTATCAAGCCCAACTTTTCATCTTCAATTCTGCAGACTCCATTTTTTATAGAGATTCCATATCCCTTTTCTTGTAGCTGACCAACACTAAGTAAATTGGTTCTCAAATTTGGAACAAAAAGAACGTTAGAAATAGTTTGAATAAAATTTCTATTGGTTTGAACTGCTACCTTTCCCTTTCCCATAATAGAAACTGTAGAGCCATCTCCGAACTTCACAACATCGCGAAAAGCTTCATCCAATTCAGAGAATACAGACTTCTCTCCACTCATATAGTTGCTGCAACCAGTGTCTAAGTACCACAAGAATTTTTTGTGGGTTTCCTCCTTGCCGTGACAAGCCATCAACAAAGACACTTCTTCTTCCTTCTCAGCAAAATTGGACTGCTTTCCACCATCTCTCCTTAGATTAGTACGGCACTCTGACTTGTAGTGGCCAAACTTGTGACACCTGTAACATTCAACTCTTGATTTGTCTACTGACTTTGACTTGGAAGGTGTTGAATGATTATTGTTGTTGTCATGACCTTTTCCTCTCCCTCTGATTTGAGTATCTACCATCATTGCCGCCTCTGCCTCTGCCTCTTCCTTGACCTCCTTTTGATGCCAAGGCTTGTAATGCTTGCTCCTCCTTGTCTTGCCGATTCATTTTCTGCTCATGAACCAACAAAGAACACTGCAATTCATCAATGGACATACTATCAGTGTCTTTAGATTCCTCAATCGAACAAACAACATAGTTGAATTTTGTTGTCATCGAACGAAGAATCTTCTCAATGATAGTAACATCTGCCATTTTGTCGCCATGGATTCTCATCTTATTTGCGATTGCCATTGTCCTGGAGAAGTAATCTGACACCGATTCTCCAGACTTCATGTGTAAAGTTTCGAAATCACCTCGAAGTGCTTGAAGCTGTGCCCTCTTCGCCTTTGTTGTTCCCTCATACTTCTTCTTCATAGAGTCCCAAATCTGTTTGGAAGTTTCTTTACAAAGGATGGTTTCTAGGATGGAACGATCGATTGCCTGGAAGAGGTAATTTTTTGCTTTGAGATCCTTCAACTTCTTCCCTTCAAGCTCCACCTTCTGTGCATCTGTCAGCACAACACCTTCTGCTGGTTCTGCTACTCCAGAAACAACAACTGTCCAATATTCTTTGGACCTCAAGAAATTCTCCATGAGCATGCTCCAATGGTCATAGTGACCATCAAAGCGTGGAATGGCTGGCTGCACAAAATTTTCAGAAGCCATTGTGGAATTCTAACCTGGCTCTGATACCACTGATATAAAATGGAAGAAGACTGATATGAAATAGAAGAAGAAAACGATAAACTAAAAACAAAGGAAACTGAGTTGTACTAAAACTCTACTACTTTATTGATAAGTAAATGGCCATAATATAGGCTGAAAACAAATGGTTACAAACATAAAAATAGGCACCACTAACATCATGCTAAACAGCTCCTACAAACTAGGCAACAAATAAAAACAAACTACTGAATTCCTAAAGACTAGGACAACCCAAATCTGCACATTCTAACGTGCTGCTACTGATTTATTCAACACCACATAGGCTGAAATGAGTTGGTTTTTTTTTTTTTTTTTTTTTTGGGTTGCAGGATCCCATTCCTATATCAGATAATGGGGTTCTAACCATAATTGTGAATTTTATGATCAAAACAGAATAGAGTTACAGAGTGTTTCTCAGTATTCTGAAATTTTTGTATAGAAAAAGTAACTTTAAAAAAATGGTTTAGAGTCATTAAAAGAAAAAGAAAAAGAGAAACAAAGCTATTGTGCTCCGACTGACTCATTTGTACTTTCTTTGAAATGAACCAGGTTTGGCGAAGTCACTGAATGGACTGATAAACCCACAGTGAAGGTTGCCGTCACTGCTGATGCTCCCGCTGTAGTCAAATTGCTCCCACATATCAAGGGTCGAGCACTTGATGTTTTTCTATTAAATGTACTTCGTATTGGGGAATCTGATTTGGTCACTGCCACAGTCTTGATGCTGTATGGTACTATAGAAAATAACAAGATTGTAATTTTCTTTTTCTTGAATAAATAAACTCCTGGTGTAACTAGTAACAACTATTGAAATCCAATAAATATTTTCTGGGAAAGCTGAAATGATCCAAAACTGCAAAAAGATAATAATGCTGTACCAAGATGAAAGGAGGCTGCCTTTAGGTGGTTTGATATACCATGGATGAGGTTTTAGGTGAAAATTGTGTTTTAGCCATTTATGTTATTTTTGTTCTTATGATAAACATGAAAAGGATATTGCATTACCTTTATTTTTGAGTCTTTTAAATTATTTGATAGAATCATTTCTATGTATTTGTTACGTGCAAATATGCACAAGAAAAAACATACGCATTTTGAAGCATAGATGCAGACAGACACATGTATGGATAGCTATCAACCTATAGGCCTTTTTTTTGGTTGTGTCAATGTGTAGCCATTTTGATTTATTTTTTTATTTTTTTATTTTATATGTTCCCCTGTTTCAACTCGATTAGGTCTACTTCGGTCCCATTTGGTCCAATTTGGTCTACTTAGTTAATTTCGGTTACCTTAGGACTAATTGGGCCTTAAATCTTTTGTAGGTTGCCTTTTCAAGTTCAGCTAAAAAATTATTTTTTGCCCTTAATTTTTGGCTTGAAAACATGAAATTTTATTATATTTGGGTTAAACTCTTTAGTTTTGAGTTAAAAATACAAACAAAATAGGCATTAGAAATTAGAAATATGAGTACAAAAAATGCAATAAATATTATAAATATTTAAAAGTCCTATTCGGTCCATGTTGGTTCTGTTCGGTCCACTTCGGTCTTATACAATCCATTTTGTCCTATTCGATCCACTTTGGTTCTATTTGGTTTTATTTGGTCCTATTTGGTCCACATTGATTCTATTACGTCCACTTCAATCCTATTCAGTCAACATTGGTCCTATTCGTCCATTACATCCACTTCAGTCCTATTCAGGTCATTTGGTCTGCTTTAGTTCTATTCGGTCCATTTTATTTACTTCGGTCCTATTCAGTTGACATTGGTCCTATTCGGCCCACCTTGTTCCTATTTGCTCCTATTCGGTCCATTATGTGCATTTGGTTCTAATCTGCCCATTCATTCTTATTTGGTTCACTTTGGTCCTATTCAGTCCATTTTGTCTACTTCAGTTACATTCAGTCGACATTATTCCTATTTAGTCCACTTCGGTCCAATTTGGTCATATTCTGTCCTTTTTATTCCCATTCAGTCCATTATAACCACTTTGGTCCTAATCTATGCATTCGTTCTTATTCGGTCCGATTTGGTCCACCTTATTCCCATTCGAAACCTATTCTGTCCATTTGGTCCAATTCGATCTATTTGTGTCCACTTCAATATATTCGAACCACTTCGATCCATTTTGGCCCTCTTCGATCCATTTTATGTATATGGTATCCTCTTAGCTTCTATGGTTATTGTAAATTTTTTTCTTTTCATCTTAAAATTCATTTTCTGGTTTTTTATTTCGTGGCCAAGTTAACCGAGTTGAGTGTTCTTGTTGTTTTTGACCTTTCCTTTTCAGGTTTAAAATTACCTACCCTAAATTATCATATTGATCAGTTACTTATAATCTAATTCGTTAATCTCTTTCTTTTTTAAGTTTCTTGATTTTATATTGTCCTACATTAAACTGCATTCTCACTTTTTTTTCTTTTTTTTTTTTACATCAAAATGTTGAAATTTGAAGTTGCTCATTTTTTCAACTTTCTAACTCAGCCCCCTTTTTCTTTTCTTTTTTTCCGGAAAACAGATCAAATTATCATTTATAAAGGCAAATTAGCCAAATTAGAATACAAAGCCTCAATAGTAGGAGGGGAGTCCTCTAACCAAAATACATCAGAAAATATATGTTTAGCGTAACGGGCCAAACCATGAGCCACTGAATTAGCATCTTGGCGAACACTGTAAACTGAGAACCAACGTAGTCGAGTTAGGAGAGTCTATTAGGTATCTCTTCATAACTTCCCTCCATAATCTTTTTGACAAATTGCATTTAAAAAATAAATGGCCTGGACTTCTTATCCAACTTCTATAGAAAGCACACAAATTTTCATAATGATCAGTTTGTTCTATAGAAACCAGAGAATTAGACCTAAGTGGCTTCCAGAGATAGCTTTTTTACTTTCAATACACTTGAAACTTTTGCCTTAAAGACTAATTGCAAGTTGCAACAACATTATACTACTTTGTAACCATACCCAGAAGATAATAAATTTTTTCCATCCCCCTGAGAAGATCATATAAACTGTCTTGTTAAGGCTCTAAAGGTAGTGGAGTTTCCTCCACCCCCAAGAGCATTTTTGTGTTAGTTTTAGTATCGAAAATTGAATCCCATGGAGTTTACACTCAAAACCTAAATAGAGATAGGGCTTTAAATAACTTGGCTATTTATGAATAAGTTAGACTTAGTTCAAAAAGAACCCATATATTTCTGTGATTGATTATGTAGAAACTAGAAAAAATTAATACTTGAGCTAGCTTGTCATCTGCACATTCATACGAGTACTTTTGTCGGTGCAAACTGCTTTCCTCCAAAACTTGGTTGGCATTAATATATTAATATATATATATATATATATATATATATATATGTATAACTTATTAATATATATAATATATTTGGAATAGTGTATTTATTTGATTTGATTTATTTTATATATGGTATTATATATTTTACTTTAAAAAAAATTATGTATTTGTTCAATTACATAATTTTAAATAAATAAGTTAAGGAAAAATAAGTTATAACAATGGCACATTTATAATTATTACCAAATTTATATTTTTTCTAGAACTGCATAGATATCCAAGATAAAATGTTGAGGTAAATGGTAATGGAAAAGGTTTCTTACAAAACTAGTTCGAAGAGTAACCCTTCAAACTCTTTTTATATATTTTTATTGCATATAAATTTTAAAAATCTAACTGTTAGATTACATGTTCTTATTATATTCTCCATTGAAAAAGGTTTCTTACCAAACTAATTTAGAAAGAAATTCTTCAAACTCCTCCTATATGTTTTTTATTAAATGTGAATTTTGAAAATTTAAACGTTTCTTACAAAATTAGTTTGGAAAAAAATCCTTCAAACTCCTCCTATATCTTTTTACTGGATGTGAATTTTGAAATTTTAACTATTGGATTACATGTTCTTCTTATATTTTTCGTGCATGCAAAGAACATAAAAAAATATAATCTAATTGTTAGATTTTCAAAATCCACTTTTAATAAATAGTTATAAGACAAGTTTAGAGAGCTTCTCAACTAACTAATTTGGAAAAAAAAAACATTGTGTAATGCTAATGCTAATGGTGTTGCCAAAAGCCGAACTATTGCCCATTTGGGTATCAAATGGTTTTTAAGGGTTTTTTTTTTTTTTTTTTGCAAAATTTATTATCTTGTCAGTGTTCACATTCTCCAACGTGTTTAAATAGTGCATTTGTCATAGACTCATACAGTATTCCCACTTAAATTAATTTTGCTTTTCACAGCCTCATGGCTATATATTTGAGAAAAGTCAGAAAGCTAATCTTATGTTTGGTTCGACTTTTTGGGGCCAAACCCACAATTTGAAAACCAAATCCTACCTGTTTAGTGGTTGTTTTCAAATAACCATTTTCAGTTTTTAAACAGTATTTCACGTATTTTTACACATTTTTTCATCTATACATATTTTCACAAATATTTTTAAACAACAATTTTCAATTTTTAAACACATAAACCAAATGGGCCAATATTTTGGTCATGCCTCAGTCTTTATGTTGTATGGTACTACAGAAAATAACAAGATTGCAATTTTCTTTTTCTTGAATAAATAAACTCCTTCTGGTGTAACTAGTAATAACTATTGAAATCCAATAAATATTTTCTGGGAAAGCTGAAATGATCCAAAACTGCAAAAAGATAATAATGTTGTACCAAGATGAAAAAAGGCTGCCTTTAGGCGGTTTTGATATACCATGGATGAGGATTTAGGTGGAAATTTTGTGTTTTAGCCATTTATGTTATTTGCATTATTATGATAAACATGAAAAGGACTTTATTTTGCGTCTTTTAAGTGATTTAATAGGATCATTTCTATGCATTTGTTACGTGCAAATATACACAAGAAAAAACATATGTATGCGGAAGTATAGATGCAGACAGACGCATGTATGGGTAGCTATCAACCTATAGGTCTTTTTTTTGGTTGTGTGTCAATGTGTAGCCATTTTGATGTATTTTTATATATATATGTTCACTCTTTTGAGTCTTTTCAACTCATCTACAATTTTCACCCACCCTTCAAATTCAATTTTTATTTTAAACTAGCTTGTAACCATATGCATATGCATAGATATACTATTGATAGTCATTTTTATATTTTGTTAACTCTTTAAAAATTTTTATAAGGATATTATGAGGAATAAAATGTAAATTATTCATGTTTATTTATTTATTCATCATTGTGAATCACTTTTTTTTTTTATAATTCATTTATTCTAAAATCTTTGATTTTTGTACTTAATAACTCATTTGAATAAATATTTATTATGTGATCCCACATTTGCTTTTAAAATTTAGAAATTAAACTCTTTAATAATAAATAATTTAAAACACATGCCGCAAAATTGAAACTCTAATTTGAGTTTCTTTTAGCTTTATCTATTATTATTATTATTATAAATGAGGCACATAACATTCTCTCCTTTTTTTTCACTATATATATATATATATATATATATATATATATATAGATGAGGCACGTAACATTCCCTCCTTTTTTTTCACTATTATATATATATATATATATATAGATGAGGCACGTAACATTCCCTCCTTTTTTTTTTTTTTTTCTTTTTGTACCGCCTACAAACTTTTCTTGATGCTAACTAGTACAATAAGAACGTTCTTACTCCAAAATGATAACTAGTAAAGTGAATTTCTTCTTTATCAAATTTTGAGCATTTGTGTTCAACAAAACGAACCACTTGGGTGTTGACTAGTTTGGCCTTTGAGGCATCTGATTTGTTTAGATTATACAAATCTTCAACTTATGATCACAATCTTGACCACCCGCAAGTTTATTAATATCAATTTCACAATTTGGCTAGTAAGACATCTCGATTCATTTTGATTGTGGGAATCTTCAACACGAGATCACAATTTACGTTATCCATGAGTTGATCAAGGCAAGTATTCAATATGGAGAACGTAACATCCCTAGCATCTCTTTAAGCATGCGTTGTTGCCAAAATCTAATACAACCTTTTGAAGTCCAAAGAAAAACACAACTTTTGAACCGTGAAAGCTAGCAATAAATTTAATAATAATTAACTGTTTAAAGAGAACACTCATAAGCTAAAAAACAAAGGCAACACAACTTAATAGTTACATCCAGTTCCACGAGTATCTTCACCTACGAGTACGACCCATGATTTTGAAGCTTGCATTGCATTCTCTGCTTTTTCTCTCATTTCCGTGCGGGTGTTTTCATTCAAGTCCTTACGCAGAACTTTTTCATTCACAGAGAGAAAGAGAGAGACACAGAAGTTGCTCTTGCTCTTCTAGTTTCTCTCACCCATGAACGTTACTTTCACTATGCTCTTTTATGTTATATACATATGGACATGTAGGTGTGATCATAAAGCGGACTAACAAACTTTGTACCACCATATGATTAGTTTCGTATTAACAGACTTTTGACTTATAGATATATAAAAATTTGACACAAGCAAATATAAAGATATAACTAATATTGAGTAGTTATACATTCAGTTTGTTTATTTTAATATTGGATAAAATACTATTTTGGTCCTTAAACTTTACCAAAAATTTGTTTTTCATCCCTAAACTTAAAGAAGTTCATATTTTGTCCTTAAAGCATTGAAAATGTTTTATTTATGTCTGAAAATGTTTTATTTATGTCCTTAAACTTTATTAAAAGTTTGTTTTTCATTCTTAAACTATTAAAAAAGTTCTCTTTTCATCATTATTTTATCTTTATCTATTCAAACAACTCTTTACAAAGTTTAGGAATGAAAAAAGAATTTTTTAAAGTTTAGGGACGAAAAACAAACTTTTAGTAAAAGTTTAGAAACCAAAATAGTATTTTACCCAAACCCGACCTGAAACCTTAACCCGTGGATACCCGAATTCTATTACCCATTAAGTATTCATACCTGATTATTACACAGATATTTGTCCATGGATGCCAGACCGGATAAGAATACTATTTTTTTTCTTATGAAAAAAATGTTGAAAACATGTTTTTCCATTGAAACCTTTTTTCAAACGAAAAATCAATCTTTCTTAATGGATGTATGAAAAGTACATTTTTTTCACCATGGAATGTGCATGCTTGCTTGACCATGAAATCAATGCTTAACTCAATGTCAAATGTGAGCATTCATAGTAAAGTTCTTAAAAGCTTTTAATATATATATATATATGGCAATTCATTCCACAAAAACATACTATAACAATGGTGCTATTCATAAAAATTTTGGCAAATGAGTTACAGTAAATTGCCATCTATAGTAGTCTATTGTAGCTCAAAACTTATAAAAAATAATATTTTTATATTTCTCACTTCTTCTTTTTCAATTAAAATAACCTTTCTCTCTCTCCCTTACTATTTTCTCTCTTTTCTTCTTTCTTTCTCTGGTTCTCTCTCTTTCTTCCTTTGTATTTTCTTTCTTGTCACCAATCCTTTCTCTTTCTTCCTCTCCCATTTCTTCCTTGAGTAGTGTGATTAGTTAAATAGTAAAATCACACATTAGATATTAATAAGAAGAATGAGTAGTTAATATATTATAATTAAGCTCATACTCATAGGGTTTAAGCCTTTTGAGTTAAGCGATGTCTTCAAAAATCTTAAATTTAAGTTGAACTCCAATTTTTTTTTTTTAACTGGAACAAAATAAAAAAAATTGTTTATGATGTTGTTTAACATTTATGCCTTGATGTAAAATATTTTCCGTTAAATATTTAAAAATGAAAACAAATTTAAATTGTGAGTCAATAAGAAATAAAAAATAGAAGCACAAAACTAAGGACTTGCTTTTGATGAAAAAAACTGACATGTCGTTTTTTCATGTTTTCGGAATACACTTGAATCCACAACCCATCTTCTTCAGGCAAGTGATGGGTCCTACTTCTTTTATAAAAAATGTCATTTTGACACACCAAAAACTTACTTTATTATTTTACTTCTTCTTCATCAACAACAACAACAACAACACCGCCGCCACCATAACCATGATCAAGAGAAAAAATTTCACTGAAAATCTTCAACCAACGACCGCCACAACCACTGGCCCAACACCCCAACCCAGCAAATCCCACAATGACCAAACTCAACCATCCATCGAAACCCACCCACCCACACATCAGAACCCACACCATCGCAACCCACCACCACTGATCTACCCATCACCATCTGAACCCATCCATTGCCGAACCCACCAATCAAATCACTGCAACAACAACAAAAAAGAAAAAAAAACCACAACAGTTGAGATTGGCATCAAGTCGAGGAGGTGGTGCAGCGAGGCTGAGAGGAAGAGATAAAAGCAACAACATTGAGATGAAAAAAGAGTGAAAGAAGAAGAGATGGGTTGAACCATGTATCTAAGGAAGAACAAGAGAGGAGAGAGAGAAAAAAAGGAATAAAGTAATGAGAGAGGAGAGTGAAAAGATAATAAAAAAATAATAAAACTTTTGCCATTGTTGTCCGTACGCTGCTATATTTGAGATGGTATTGTTCACTCATGCCAGAACACCTCATGAGAGTAGTTTTTTGGTGCTATATGAGTAATTTACTCCTCCATTATGAAAATAGAAGAGAAGAAAGTGTAAATTCGTGGTAACCAGTATAAAGTTTTGTTTACACTTTATTTAGCTTTTTTTAGAACTTTTTTTTTTAGTAAACAATAATACTTTTACTAAACTACACACAAAAATAGTAATATTAGTGTTTTAAACTGGACTTATAATACATTATTTAATGTTTAAAGCATGATCATCTAGGATTAATCCATTAGATCCAATGCTCTAGCTAAATTGTGAAACAACTAGAAGAGCAACCTTTTTTTTTATTATTTTATTATACATTCTCAAATTTAGTCAATACAACATGAAGGAATGAAGAATAGTAACAATTGTTGAGCTTCTTGAGAACTGGTGCGGAGGCTAGGCAATTATAATAACTATGTATATACTATCATATCATCCAGTGAATATAATACTATTTGATAAATTGTTTTAATTTTTTGAGTTAGTTTTTGTAAGTGCACAATTGCACCTGGACCCAAGAACAGCTATGGGCTCAGGCCCAATGAGCCTTAAACAATATAAAATTTGTAGAGTGTGGGCTTAAAACCCAAGTTAGAAGTGTTTGAGGATTAGATGACAAGCCAAAGATTGCAAACACTCGAAAACAACAAGAAATATTGCAAATCAACCTCCTCGGACGTAAGCCGAGAGCTGTTCTTATATTATCTCTTTTTCCTTTCTTTTTCTTTTAGATTACAAAAAGGCAGACGTCCCCATTCCTGTTCTAGGTTTTTCTTTAAATACTCCTCTTTTTGATACTTTATACACGTGTTGCCCCAACTCTCCCTTAGCCTAGATATTTCTTATCTCAGTGCCTTTGAATAGTAACCAGAAGTTTCCCTTCCACTGTTCAGGGGTCACTTCCCCATTAATGCGGCCAGGGTGGTAGGTGCAGGGTCTTTAATGTGGAGGTGACAACCTTTATCTTTGGTATTTCTCTAACATCGGTGCTTCTAGGACATTCAAGGGTTCACCCCCTTTAACCATTGGTCTTCACCGTGTCATTCCCTAACCTTTACAATGAAGTTCCGGGTTCTCCGGTGTCCGTCCGAGAGGAAAATTACCCTCGGCTGGACCCTCGGATCCTCGGCGTATAGGCCGACTCGTAGTACTAACAAGTTCTAAACCCAAGAGCAGGTCGGTCTTCCTTAGCATGGCCCAAAGGCCCACATACCCATCAGGGTCTTTTTACTCCCCACAATAGCCCCTCAAAACTCTAATTTTCAACGTCCGAGGAGAAAAATAGGGTTTTGATCTGACAAGAACTTACTCCACACACTCTGTGAATGATTGCACGTGTGGAAATCGTTTTGCGTCCCAAAAGATTCCACTTGGCGGTTTTATTTTCAAAAACGTGCGCATTTATTACTGTAAGTTACACTTTGTCCCCCACGTTCAACGGTGAGATGGGCATCCAACGGTCCTCGTTACTCCACAAAAATTTGGGCGGGACAAATATAATTTCGAGGCCGCTTTTCCGCACATCGTGACGCTTCGGGAACCTGTGCCTTCATTTAATTCACCAGGGGTTAATCCCATCAAAACATCAGCAATCATACTTTACCTTCAGAAAACCTTGGAAATTTGCACACCTTCAACTTTGTAAGTTCTTGCTCTTTCTATTCTTAACCTTTTCTCCTCGGACCTTGTCCTCGGCTGTCCCTATAAACGTTCTCCCTCTTAGAGTTTAATCTTTCGTTCCTCTGTAATGGGAAGATTCAAGTGTCTAGTTGATACCGCCGCTGGGATGGAAGGCTTTAGGGCCAAGTACCGTATTCCCAGCGACGTAGGTCTAGAATATTGTCCGGCGGAAGCCGTGGCCGGTTCTAGGAAAGAGGGAGAGGTTATCATCCCAATGATAGCCTTTATAGAGGGTGGGA
The DNA here is from genome assembly GCA_014183005.1 of Castanea mollissima. Classification (NCBI taxonomy): domain Eukaryota; kingdom Viridiplantae; phylum Streptophyta; class Magnoliopsida; order Fagales; family Fagaceae; genus Castanea; species Castanea mollissima. The sequence goes on from JACAVU010000007.1 coordinate 901,577, forward strand.
TGACCCTCCCAATGAAGCCTGTAACTAGGGAGTACCTTTGCAACCACCGGTTGTGTCCCGATCAGTGCCTCCTAAACGTTTTTAGAGTTTTGGGTAGCGTCGATGCTCTAAATGAGCAAATGGGTCTAAACCTCACCTGGCACGATGTCGTCTTTCTATATGAGTCCCATAAACTCTCCAATGTAGGTTACTACATTAAGTCCCACTCTAGTGTTGTTAGGTTAATCTCCTGTCTGCCCAAATCCAACAAAGGCATGAAGGACGACCACCTGATCGTCTCTGGGAACTGGCACGACGACCTCCACTGCCCAGTTGAGTGGGGGGATCTAGGTGCGATGCCATAGGATTAATCTCCCCACAACACAACTTCCTCTAACACACACAAAAATGCGTATTCATACTTACTTAAACTTATTACATATCTGTGTGAATCTGACCAGGCTTGTTTGTTTTGACGTCTTTTTTGCAGATAAGCAACACGTGCGCCCTCGTTTGAGTCACTGTAACGTCGCAGACCTAAACTGAGTACTGCGCTCCGAGGTGTTCGTTAGCGAAGACCTACAACTTAGGGCTGCCCATTTGATCCTGGGGTACGAGCCCATCTCCTCGGACTTCCAGGAGATCGAGAACGCCATAGTCGTAGGTGACCGGCAACGTAGAAGGATCAACATAGCCAGGCCTCATTTTCTGGTCGACCACGACCTTCCCGACGACGAGCACACTATATTATACACTCGTCCAATCGCTGCAGTTCCCCTCGCTGTACACTCTCAGGCAACTGTTGTTCCAGAAGAGCAGGTGTCTTCTTCACACACGTTATACGAGGAGATACCGAAAAACCTCGTGGGAACCAGTTCGTCGTACTCTCTGACGAGGAAGAAGAAGCCACCGAGGCCTCTGGAATTGCAGGGTTAGTCGTTGCCCTACCAGAGGACGAATCCGAGGAGGACATGGACAAGATGAAGGGTCTCCTAACCAATAGAGCTGTGAAGGTTGTTGAGAGAAAGACGGGGGGGTCCCAAGCTCTCCCATCTTTGCCACCTCCCCTTCCTCTAGCTGAACCAAAACTTCCAGCCGAGGATCCCAAAAAGAAGAGAAAAGGGGAGGCCGAGGGGACGATCAGCAAGGACCCTAAGAAACCACGGCAATAACCCCCGCCGGCCCAGCAGCAGAAGCTGGATAAAGGCAAAGGTAGGGTCCGTTCAGTTGAAAGCGGGGAGATTAGAGAAGTGGCCGAAGTGCGCCGAGCACCGGCCACCTGGTCCCCTGACTTAAAGCTGGACGGCGCGCCTATCTCCTGCCAGTCCAGTATTAGGGCGGTCCAGCAAGGCCATGCCCACCACTTGGCCGAAGTGTTGGAGCGCCCCCTTCTGCTGCCCAAGGACATGAAAACCTTGGAGAAAATGAGCCAGCCACAACTATTCCTCTCTTTAAAAAGAGATTTAGCACTGGTAAGTCTAACCCTTTTTAGGAAGATTCCACTTTTGACAATATTCATAAGTTTTTTTTTTATATATATATACCTGACTCCATCACACTTTATTGCAGGCCATTCAGGAGGTCTTTGTAGACGAGAAGTTCATAGAAGACACTCGAAGAAGGCCAGAACTGAGCTGGAGATTAGGCTAGAGACTGAGAAGTCCTTGGGCACAGCCCTTGCTGAGAATGAGAAGCTTACCTCGGAGGTGGCTGATCTAAAGAGAGAGAAGAATGGGGCCAAGGCGAATCTGAAGACCATGAAGACCCAGATAGAAGGGCAGCACAAGCTCCTTCGAGAAAAAAATGATGAGCTCTCCCGAGCCCAAAGGGAACGCTCGGATTTGGAAAAGGAACTTGCGCTGATGAAGGAAGAAGCCAGCTCATTCCAACTCTCTTTACAAGCTGCCAAGCAGGCGAGTTTCGAGGAAGGGGTTACAACTACTGAGGAGCAGCTGACAGAGGCTTTCGCGGCCTTGTGCCGGGAGTACTGTCAGAAAGTCTGGGGGGAAGCCCTAAACGTAGCTGGAGTTCCTCTATCCTCGGATCTGAGGAAGTCCGAGAACATTTGGCTTCCCCTAGAGATACAGGAGATTGAAGAGGCTCCTGCTACTACTCCTACCCCTGAGTCAACTCTCCCTGCTCTCCCTCCCATGGTCCCAAAGCCAACTCCAGATCCTACAGAACCTTCGGGTTCCAATAAAGAAAAGGAAGGAGGCGGGGATGCCGAGAAGGGCCTGAGCCAAGCCCTGGAATCCAATGTTCCTCCAACGAAGGCTGCAGACAAGGGAAAACAAGCTCTGTCTCCTTTTGAGTTGGAGCTGAAAGAGACCGAGGCAACCAACACTTCTCAGCAAGACCCCCCTCCAAAAGCTTAGGACCTAACTTTAGGACTTCTTTTTCTCTTCATCTGGACTAGATATGTAATGTATATTTAAGTGATTAATGAAGAACTATTTCGTTTGATTTTTACTTATGTCGCATCCATTTTACTTTATTCTTGTTATATTTGTCATAAAGATTGCCATTAGTACATGGTCAAAAAGGGGCAGAGCAAACAAATATAACTTCAAGTTTTGCACAATCACAACCTCCACGCAGTCATTCGTGTGTTATTAAAAACTTAACAGAAAGTGATATGGCTAATATATTTAAACAATGCCTTGGTTAAAAAAGAGAAGACTTCATATAACAATTAAACCCTTATAATGTGTGGTTTTGTTTTCAGTAAGATGTAAGATCCGAAGACCATTCCTTACATAAATTTGCTTAACACTTAAAGATATAGAACTTTAAGATCCGATCTAACAAACAACAAGGCACTAATTTCCAGACGCAATAAGAAATTAACTTTAATCAAGTTTGCGGTCCGAGGACAAGACTTATCGAATTTTCCGTTTGATTCTTTAGGATAGTAATTTCAAATGTTAATTTTCCCAAAGTAGAAGGTCCGAGGACCCGGCATAACTAAGGTTCTGTTTAACAAATGACAAGACATCAATTTCCACAAGGTTTGTGGTCCGAGGACTGCACTTAACCAAGTTTCTGTTTGATTCTTTAGAATAGTAATTTCAAATGTTAATTTTCCCAAAATAGGAGGTCCGAGGACCCGGCATAACTAAGGTTCTGTTTAACAAATGACAAGACATCAATTTCCACAAGGTTTGTGGTCCGAGGACTGCACTTAACCAAGTTTCTGTTTGATTCTTTAGAATAGTAATTTCAAATGTTAATTTTCCCAAAGTAGGAGGTCTGAGGACCTGGCATAACTAAGGTTCTGTTTAACAAATGACAAGACATCAATTTCCATAAGGTTTGTGGTCCGAGGACTGCACTTAACCAAGTTTCTGTTTGATTCTTTAGAATAGTAATTTCAAATGTTAATTTTCCCAAAGTAGGAGGTCCGAGGACCCGGCATAACTAAGGTTCTGTTTAACAAATGACAAGACATCAATTTTCACAAGGTTTGTGGTCTGAGGACTGTACTTAACCAAATTTCTGTTTGATTCTTTAGAATAGTAATTTCAAATGTTAATTTTCCCAAAGTAGGAGGTCCGAGGACCCGGCATAACTAAGGTTCTGTTTAACAAATGAAAAGACATCAATTTCCACAAGGTTTGTGGTCCGAGGACTGCACTTAACCAAGTTTTTGTTTGATTCTTTAGAATAATAGCTTCAAATGTTAGAGGTACTCACAACTTTGAAATGTTAACAGACAAAAGTACATTTTATTAATAATAATACCTTCTAAGATTATTTACATTCCATGGGCGTGGTACAATTCTTTCATCTAGATCAGCTAGCCGATATGACCCTATGCCTGCTATTGAAACAATGCAATAGGGGCCTTCCCAGTTGGGTCCTAGCTTACCCCAAGCTGGGTTCTTAGAGGTGCCCACAACTTTTCTTAGTACAAGATCACCAAGTGCAAGTGGCCTTAGCTTCACGTGGGCATCATATCCCCGTTTTAGCTTCTGTTGATAATAAGCCATTTGGACCATAGCTGCCTCGTGCCGTTCCTCAAGTAAATCAAGACCTTTCTCCAAGAGTCCCTTGTTATTCTCTGGGTTAAAAGAACTTGTCTTTAGGGTGGGAAAACCAAATTCTAAAGGTATCACCGCCTCGGCTCCATAAGTCATGGAGAATGGTGTTTCTCCAGTGGACCTGCGCGGTGTGGTCCGATACGTCCACAGAACATGGGGAAGCTCTTCTACCCATTTGCCTTTCGCATCGTCTAACCTTTTCTTGAGCCCACTGACTATGACCTTGTTAACGGCCTCGGCTTGCCCATTTCCCTAAGGATAAGCTGGGATGGAGTATCTATTTATGATACCCATGTCACCACAATATTGCCTAAAAACCTTGCTGTCAAATTGAACACCATTGTCCGAGATAAGTGTGTGTGGTATACCGAGTCTAGTGATAATATTTTTCCAGACAAACTTCTTGGAATAAACATCTCTAATATTTGCTAAGGGCTCGGCCTCAACCTATTTAGTGAAATAGTCTGTTACCACGAGAAGCCATCTTTTGTTTCCTGCAGCCCTCGGAAATGGCCCCACTATGTCCAATCTCCACTGTGCAAAAGGCCAAGGACTGGAGAGAAGGTTAAGAATTCCCCCAGGTTGATGAATATTTAGGGCGAACCTCTAGCATTGATCACATTTTCTGGCATAGTCCTGAGCCTCTCTCTGCATGTTGGGCCACCAATAACCCTGAGTCAGGGCCCTATGGGCTAAGGACCTTCCCCCAGTGTGACTTCCACAAATCCCTTCATGCAGTTCCTCCAGAAGGGCTTCCGTTGATTCAGGGTGTACACACAACAAGTACGGTCCTAAGAAGGATCATTTGTACAGTTTCTGGTCCTCGGACAACCGGAAACATGGTGCCTTTCGACGTATCTTACCTGCTTCAAATTTGTCCTCAAGAAGGACATCATTCCTAAAAAAAGATATGACCGGGTCGATCCAACTAGGTCCAGGCCTTATTAGATGAATGCGAGGTGCGTTGGCAATGATAAGAGAGGGTTCTAACAAATCCTCAACGAGGATAACCCTAGGTAACCCTTGAGCCGAAAACGTTGCCAGCATGGCCAAGGAGTCTGCATGGGTGTTTCCACTCCTAGAGATATGAGTCAAAACAAAGGAGTCAAATTCAGTGTGCTGGCGCTTGACCTGGGCCAAATATTCCTGCATCCTTAGATCTCTGGCCTCCATGGTCCCCGTAACCTGGCCGACCACCAGTTGAGAGTCCGAGAACGTATGGATTTCCTTTCCACCCATTCTATGCACCATTTTCATGCCTACCAAGACCGCTTCGTATTCGGCCTCATTGTTAGTGGCCGAGAATGCCAATCTTAAAGACTTCTAAAAAACGATGCCCTCGAGGGACATTAAGACCAACCCAACACCCGATCCTCTCTGATTAGCTGCACCATCCACAAACACTTTCCAAGTCAGAGATATGGCAGCTGTGATCACACCAACTGATTTTTCACCCATGCGGGTCTCTTTTAGACTTTCTTCCAGCAATGGTTCGGCAAATTCTGCCACCAAGTCAGCGAGGACCTGGCCCTTCACCGAGGTGCGAGGCTTGTATTTAACGTCAAAAGCCTCCAGGATGGTCCCCCATTTCGCTATCCTTCCTGAGTAGTCGGCACTACGTAGCACTGCCTTGAGAGGCAATTGGGTCAGAACAACCACTGTGTGGGACTGAAAATAATGAGGAAGCTTTCGTGTGGCATGTACCACGGCCAGGAGTGCCTTCTCCAAGGGCAGATAGCGCACCTCGGCATCACCCAAAGACTTACTTACGTAATATACCGGTCTTTGTACCCCGTTATCATCCCTTATGAGGACAAGGCTGACTGCGTGAATGGCCACTGCCAAATAAGCAAACAAAATCTCATGCGCCTCTGGACGAGACAGAATAGGTGGCCGAGAAAGATACTGCTTAAGCTGTTGGAAAGCTAACGCGCAGTCTTCCGTCCACTGAAACCCCTTCCACTTGTTCAACAACTGGAAGAAGGGACGACACCGGTCAGCTGACCGAGATATAAACCGATTCAAGGCGGCAATCATTCCCGTTAACTTTTGAATTTCTTTTGGGTTCCGAGGAGGCTGTAAGTCTTGAATAGCCTTGACCTGCGCCGGATTTACCTCTATGCCTCTATGAGTAATCATGTACCCCAAGAACTTTCCAGACCCTACGCCGAAAGAGCACTTTGAGGCGTTGAGGCGCAGCCTGTATTTTCTCAGTATCTGAAAAGTGTCGGCCAGATCTTTCAGGTGTGAGGGTATTGTTTTGCTTTTCACTACCATATCATCCACGTATACTTCAACGGTCTTCCCCAGTTGCTGCTCAAACATTCTAGTCATCATCCTTTGGTAGGTAGCCCCAGCATTCTTCAAACCAAATGGCATGACCTTATAATGATAATTTCCCGTCGGAGTAACGAAAGCAGTTTTCTCTTGATCCTCTAATGCCAAGGGAATCTGGTGATACCCCTGGAATGCGTCCAAAAAACTCATCCGAGGATGTTCGACAGTGGCATCCATCAATTGATTAATACGCGGCATTGGGAACGAATCTTTGGGACAGGCCTTGTTCAGATCAGTAAAGTCCACACATACCCTCCATTTCCCATTCTTTTTCTTAACAACAACAGTATGGGCCAACCACTCGGGGTAGAAAACTTCTTTGATAGCCCTAGCCCTCTTGAGTTTAAGAACCTCTTCCTTTACAGCCTCAGAATGTTCCCTGGAAGATCGCCGAGGTGGCTGCCTCCTCGGAACAATAGCTGGGTTGACATTTAAATGATGACAAATGAAGTTCGGATCCACGCCTGGAGCTTCATAAGGATCCCACGCAAAAACATCAATATTGCCCTTAAAAAATTGTAACAATTCCATCTTCTCTTAGTGTGGCAAAAGTATACCAACTTGGAAGAACTTCTCTGGGTCATCAACCACTGGAAACTTCTCTAGCTCCTCACAATGTGTTTCCTCTCCTGTCAGCACTCCAGATGCATCAGGAGATGTTAATTGCTATAAATCTTTGGTGACCAAAGCCAAGGACTCGGCTTCCGTCTGATGCAGAACTGCGGCAGATATGCATTGCCTGGCTACCGATTGGCTGCCGAGGATTTCCTCAACACATTCCCCCGAGGGGAATTTAACTTTAACATGCAAGGTAAAGGAGATAACTCCCAGAGCGTGCAGTCAAGGTCTAGCAAGGATGGCCGTGTATGGAGAGTACGCATCAACAACGATGAAATCCACTTTAATCGTTTCTGATCTGGACTGAACAGGCAAACGGATCTGTTCCCTCGGCACAACGGCCCTCCCTTCGAAGCTTATGAGCGGCGAGTCATAAGGAGTAAGATCTTCCAGCTTCAATCTTAATCCTTTAAATAAATCAGGGTACATGATATCTGCACCGCTGCCCTGATCTATCATCACCCTCCTCACGTCATAGTTCCCTATCCTAAGGGTGACCACCAAAGCATCATCATGAGGTTGAATGGTACCAGCCTTGTCCTCCTCGGAGAATCCCAAGACGGGTAAAATGACCTTCAACCTCTTCAGCCTGTAGCCCGCATCCTCGGCGTGAGAATGGGAAACCGCCATCACCCTAGTGGGACCTGAGCTGGTCCTACTAGGTGCAGCGAAAATAACATTAATTGTTCCCAATGCTGGCCGAGATGAATTATTCCTCTGGTTGTTTGATCCAACTTGACTGCCCTGTCCATCAGGTTGACATAAGTGCTGGTTCAGCTTTCCTTCACTGACGAGCTGCTCCAAGTGATTCCAAAGGATCCGGCAATTCTCAGTGGTGTGGCCCACATCCTGATGGTACTGACAAAAGAGGTTTTGTTTCCTCTTTGCAGGGTCTCCTGCCATCTTACTAGGCCACCTGAAGAAGGGCTCCTTACGAACCTTCTCCAGTAACTGATGCACTGGCTCTCGGAACACAGTATTTACAGCCTGAGGTGCTGCCGAGCCAAATTGCCCGAAGTAATCCCTCCTCGGCTTGTTATTGTGATATCTGTCCGACCTGAAATCCCTTCTCTCCTGCGAGATAACCTTCTCCTTTCCCTTTCCTTGCTGCTGATCTTCCTCCACCCTTTTGTACTCATCAATACGATCCATAAGGCGGCGTACGCTACGGACGGGCTTTTTTGTCAAAGATTTTCTTAGGTCATGGTCAGTAGGAAGACCTACCTTAAAGGTATTAAGCGCCACCTCATCAAAATCACCATCTATTTCATTAAATATCTCCCAGTATCGATCGGAGTATGCTTTCAGCGTCTCTCCTTCTTTCATGGTCATGGATAACAGTGAGTCCAAGGGCCGAGGGACTCTGCTACACGTAATGAATCGCGAAGCGAATGCCCTAGTAAGCTCCCCAAATGAACTTATAGACCCTGATTTGAGGCCGTTAAACCATCTCATAGCCACAGGTCCCAAGCTAGAGGGGAAAACTTTACACATCAAGGTCTCGTTGTGAGAGTGCACCGCCATCCTCTGGTTGAAGTGACTCACGTGCTCCACTGGATCAGACCGGCCATTATAGATGGTAAAGGTGGGCTGGGTAAACCTCCTAGAAAGCCTCCCCTTCTCAATCCTACGTGAAAACGGAGATTTAGAGAGTTGGTGCAACGCCCTACTCATGGCATCGTTGCCTAAGCCCCTAGAAGGAAGCTTCTTGCGCCTGCGAGCTGGCTGGTCGTCCTCCTCTCCAGTGGACATTGCACTAGGGGGTGAGCATGATCTTGAGCTGTAGTTACCCCTCCGTTCCTCCTCTGAGGAAAGACTAGATGAGGATGGTGAAGGCCTGCGTCTGGCGCGGCGTAACTTTCTCTTCAAACGATTAATTTCCTTCTGCATGACTTTAGCTCCATCCCCATGGGTGGTACTGCCCCCACCATGAGTATGGCTAGCCCCGGGGTATTCCGTATGGACACTTCCCTCACGATCCCTTCGACATTCAAGACGCTCGAAATGATCCTCCAGTTGTGATCCCTGTGACTCTGCATGGTGAGAGCCTAAACCTGCCATAATATCCCTCCCTCTTCTAGACTAGGTTCCCATAGACGGCGCCAATTGTAAGTGCACAATTGCACCTGGACCCAAGAACAGCTATGGGCTCAGGCCCAATGAGCCTTAAACAATATAAAATTTGTAGAGTGTGGGCTTAAAACCCAGGTTAGAAGTGTTTGAGGATTAGATGACAAGCCAAAGATTACAAACACTCGAAAACAACAAGAAATATTGCAAATCAACCTCCTCGGACGTAAGCCGAGAGCTGTTCTTATATTATCTCTTTTTCCTTTCTTTTTCTTTTAGATTACAAAAAGGCAGACGTCCCCATTCCTGTTCTAGGTTTTTCTTTAAATACTCCTCTTTTTGATACTTTGTACACGTGTTTCCCCAACTCCCCCCTTAGCCTAGATATTTCTTATCTCAGTGCCTTTGAATAGTAACCAGAAGTTTCCCTTCCACTGTTCAGGGGTCACTTCCCCATTAATGCGGTCAGGGTGGTAGGTGCAGGGTCTTTAATGTGGAGGTGACAGCCTTTATCTTTGGTATTTCTCTAACATCGGTGCTTCTAGGACATTCAAGGGTTCACCCCCTTTAACCATTGGTCTTCACCGTGTCATTCCCTAACCTTTACAATGAAGTTCCGGGTTCTCCGATGTCCGTCCGAGAGGAAAATTACCCTCGGCTGGACCCTCGGATCCTCGGCATATCGGCCGACTCGTAGTATTAACAAGTTCTAAACCCAAGAGCAGGTCGGTCTTCCTTAACATGGCCCAAAGGCCCACATACCCATCAGGGTCTTTTTACTCCCCACAATTTTATTATCCAAAATTGAATCCCATGGAGTTTACGCTCAATTTACTGTAATTTGCCCTAGTTTAATTAATCATTAATCATTTCAATCCATATATTAAATAGGAAAAAAAATCAAGTCTACTTTATTCAAGTTATTTAAACAAGAAGTTTGAACTCCGAAATCCAAATCTTTATTTATTTTTGGGTAAATTGCAAATATCACTCTTACAGTATGGAACTTTTTTTTTTTTTTTTGGAAGAAAAATATGGAACAGTTTTGTGGTTTTATTTTTTTTTTTATTTTTTTTGCGTTAACTTGGTTTATTTACTTACTTACTGACTTATCTATTTTGCGACTTGTTTGATGACATGTAGTCATATACGGTGATACACAGACCTTTTTAGAGCTTTATCCAAATCATGTTTTTTCTTATAAATGCTTAAATCTAAATGCTCTTGATTCTTGAAGATATCAACCTTTTTCAATCTAAACTATGCTGTTGCTCTTTTTTTCCTTGGCTGAATAAATATTTTAATTAATCATTAATAATTTCAAATCCATATAATAAACAAACAAAAAAAATCAAGTCTACTTATTCAAGTAATTTAAACTAGAAGTTGAACTCAAAATCTTTATTCGACGATTATATATTGAACAAATTCAAATCATAAGGTAGAAATTTTTAAATTTAAGATATCATTTGAACTCCAATTTTTTTTTTTTAACTGGAACAAAATAAAAAATTGTTTACTATGTTGTTTAACATTTATGCTTGATGTAAAATATTTTCTGTTAAATATTTAAAAATGAAAATAAATTTAAATTGAGGCAAAAAGAAATAAAAAATAGAAGCACAAAACTAAGGACTTGCTTTTGATAAAAAAAAAAAGCTAAAGGATCATTAGGTAACGATATTCTAGTAATGTTGTTTGTATCTTTTTAAAAATATATAAGTAAAAAAAAATATAAAAATATGTGTAATATTATTTAAATATTAAAAAATATATTTTATTCTAAAAACCAACAGTAAATACTTGTTGATTTCTCATGTTTTTGGAATACGCGTCACGGACACGTTGAATCCACAACCCATCTGCTTTCGGCAAGTGATGGGTCCTACTTGTTCTAATAATTGTGCCTTTTCTTTCTTTCCTTTCTTTCGGCCAGTGATGGGTCCTACTTGTTCTAATAATTGTGCCTTATCTTTCTTTCTGCCAGTGGCGTGGGTTGAAATTTTAGCACATTAATTTACGTGCTCTCAGCTTTTTACACTAAAACCATTATTTTCTTTATTAATAATGTAAATACGTGTTCTCACCCCTCTTTTTAAATTATAATTTTTACATTATTTTAAACAATGGTATTGGAAATTTTCAACTGAATGAGCGTTTAGGTTGTATTTACAATGTAAACACTAAAAAAGTAGCAAATGTACATTTGCAAAATAGTGTACAATATTTACCATATTTTGTAAATGTGTATTAACATTTATCACTTTTTATGTGTTTATAATATAAATTTATATTGTACTGTACTACCATACAATGTAAAAGAAGAAAATTTCAATGAAGTTTCACACTCGTTCGCCATTATAAAGAGAAAATGAAGGAAATCAAAAGACATGGATCTACCATTGGTAACTTTTGTTTTTACATGAATAATTCTATAGAAAACATTGGTTAAGTCAAATACATATATGTAAAATTTACCTCTGTTATTTAATCTATATATATATAGATAGATAGATAGTGTAGGGGTATTGGGCCCAGTAATTTATCAAGGATGGCCAACGAAGTCTTTTGGGCTAAAAACCCAAATCCGAAGACATCAAAGTGATCATGGAGTATCTAAATGTCCAATTACGTCCGAGGAGTAGATTTGTCCTCGGATTGTTAAGCCGAGGACATAGGAAGAGAAGTTTAGTGTCCCCGGGTTATGTTATAAAGAATCCTACAACTATGGGAATACACAGTACACGTGGAGGGAAATAGAAAGAGCGGTGGAATGTCTAAAGTAAAGCTGTTACCACCGCCCATACATTAAAAGCTCTGTAATTGATACGCTGACTACATAGGATGGGACCTGAGCATGGAGTTTGAAACTTGGTCCCTGACCCCAGCGGGCTTTAGGGAAGAATTGATGGGACAAGTATCCGAAATCAAGATTGCAACCATGAGGTGGAAGATGATGAAGAGAAGAAAAGAAGTATAAATAAAGGGGAAGACATACGAAGAAGGGGGGCTTTTTCAATAAGAAAAAGGGCCAATAGTATATGATAATCAAGAATTGTATCCAAACTTGAGGAAATACTATTATAAACTATCCTCGGGTTTTGTCCGAGGAGGAATTTTCAGTCTTACTCTTGCAAACAACTGTTTATTTTGTGCCATTGTGCCCAAAGCCCGTTCTTTTCCTCATTATCTAAACCATCCTTGAAATCTAGATTACAAACCCATCCTCTACAAATTTAATTGTAAAAAAAAGGCCTTTCAAAGCCCATTTCCTTCCATTCATAGTTTGGGAATTTGAATTGTGTCCTTACAATTGGCGCCGTCTGTGAGAATTTAGTCTTTAAGGAAGTTTAGAGTGTCATGGTAGGATTAGGACCACAACGCAGTGAGGAGTCCGTAGGCTCCCAGGGTGAGGATCACTCCTTGCATCCTAATCACGGAGAGAACCGGGAAGGTAGTGTACATACTACGCACACCATCAGGAGTGCGAGCCATTCACAAGGAGGAAGCAGAGTTCCTTATGAGAGGAATGCCAGGGCCATGCAGAAGGAGATCGACGGCCTAAAAAGAAAATTGCGTCACGAAAGGCGGAGGCGAACTCCTTCGGTCTCTGACCCCTCTTCGGAGGGATCCGAGGATGACAATTACACGCAGAGATCCAGAACTCCCCCGGGTGAATCTTTTTCTTCTAGAGAGGACAATTTGCATGGGAGGCGTGGTAGAGACTACTCCTCTAGGGGCTTGGGAAATGACGCTATGGGTAAGGCGTTGCACCAAATCTCCAAGTCACCCTTCACGCGTAGGTTGGAGGAAGGGAAGTTACCTCGGCGCTTCACACAACCGGCCTTCACTATTTACAATGGTCGGACGGATCCTGTGGAGCACGTGAGCCATTTCAGCCAAAGAATGGCAGTGCATTCCAAGAATGAGACCTTGATATGCAAGATCTTCCCCTCTAGCCTGGGGCCCGTGGCCATGAGATGATTTGATGGCTTGAGGGCAGGCTCCATTAGTTCTTTCAAAGAGCTTACTAGAGCATTTGGTTCTCACTTTATCACGTGCAGTAGAGTTCCTCGGCCATTGGATTCTTTATTATCCATGACCATGAGGGAAGGGGAAACCCTGAGAACGTATTCGGACAGGTATTGGGAAATGTTCAACGAGATTGACGGAGACTTCGATGATGTAGCAATAAGGACCTTCAAGGTCGGCCTACCGAAGGAGCATGACTTGAGGAAGTCCTTGACGAAGAAACCTGTCAGAAGCGTACGTCGGCTGATGGATCACATCGATGAGTACAAAAGGGTTGAGAAAGATCAGCAACAGGGAAAGGGCAAAGCGAAGGTTATCCCATAAGAAAGGAGGGATTTCAGGTCGGACAAATACAACAACAATAGGCCTGCAAGGGATTTTTCCAGACAGGCTGGTCACATACCCCCACAGGTGGTCAACACCGTCTTCAGAGAACCAGTGCAGCAACTGTTGGAGAAAATAAGGCATGAGCCTTTCTTCAAGTGGCCAAATAAGATGGCAGGGGACCCTTTGAGACGCAACCAAAATCTCCATTGCCATTATCACCAGGAGAGGGGTCATACCACCGAGGATTGTAGGACTTTGTGGAATCATTTGGAACAATTGGTTAAGGAGGGAAAGCTGAAGCAGTTCCTGTATCAGCCTAATGGGCGAGGAAACCAATCAGGAGTGGCAAACCACGACGGCCCTTCGTCGAGACCTTCTTTGGGTACAATCAACGTGATTTTTACGGCACCTAGAAGGACTGGCTCAGCTCCTTTCAGGGTAATGTCTGTGGCTCGAACATTGGCCGAAGAGTCACGGGATCAGCCGAAGAGAATTAAGGCGAACATCCTACTAGTTCTAAGTTTCTCTAAAGAGGACAAGATGGGGACTATCCAGCCTCATGATGATGCCTTGGTGGAAACCTTGAGGATAGGGGACTATGATGTAAGGAAGGTAATGGTTGATCAAGGCAGTGGCGCAGATATCATGTACCCTGACCTATTTAGAGGCCTGAAATTAAGAGTTGAAGATCTTACGACATATGACTCACCCTTGATAAGCTTCAAAGGAAGAGTTGTCGTCCCAAAGGGACAAATTAGACTGCCTGTACAATCAGGCCCAGAGGTGGTAGACGTAGATTTCATCGTGGTCGATGCCTATTCTCCCTATACGGCTATTGTAGCAAGACCTTGGCTGCATGCGTTAGGAGGTGTTTCCTCAACCTTGCATGTCAAGGTTAAATTTCATTCTGGAGACCAAGTGGTGGAGTTACTTGGGAGTCAATCTGTGGCTCGACAGTGTGTCACGGCTGCAATTCTGCGTCGACCTGAGCCAGGGTCCTCGGCCTCGGCTGACGAAGAAGCATAGCAATCAAAGTCTTTTGCTGCAGCCAAGATAGATGAAACGGCATGTGAAGAGTTGGAGAAAATTCTCATAAACGATGACCCTGAGAGGTTCTTTCAGGTAGGAGTTCAATTGCCACAGAATGAGAAAACAGAGCTAATTTTATTTTTAAGGAAAAATATGGATGTGTTTACATGGAATGCGTATGAAGCCCCTGGGGTTGATCCGAGCTTTATATGTCATCATTTAAAGGTCAATCCAGCTGTAGTACCAAAGAGGCAACCACCTCGACGATCCTCCAAGGAACATTCTGAAGCCGTAAAAGAGGAAGTGCTCAAACTCAAAAGGGCTGGTGCTATCAAAGAAGTGTTTTATCCTGAATGGTTAGCCCATACGGTGGTGGTGAAAAAGAAGAATGGGAAGTGGAGAGTTTGTGTGGACTTCACAGATTTAAACAAAGCTTGCCCGAAGGACTCATTCCCAATGCCTCGGATTGATCAATTGGTTGACGCTACTGTTGGGCATCCTCGGATGAGTTTTCTTGACGCTTTCCAGGGTTATCACCAAATACCTTTGGCCGTAGAGGACCAGGAGAAGACTGCATTTGTTACTCCTACGGGAAATTATCATTATAAGGTAATGCCCTTTGGTTTGAAAAATGCAGGGGCTACCTACCAAAGGATGATGACGAGAATGTTTAAGGCACAACTAGGAAAAACTATTGAGGTATATGTGGATGATATGGTGGTAAAAAGTAAAGAAGTTTCTGCACATCTGAAAGATCTGGGCAACACTTTTCAAAAGCTAAGAGAGTATAAATTGCGGCTCAATGCCTCTAAATGCTCTTTTGGTGTGGGATCGAGCAAGTTTCTAGGTTATATGGTGACTCACCGGGGAATTGAAGTGAATCCTGCTCAGGTTAAGGCAATAAACAGCTTACACCCACCTTGGAATCCTAAAGAAGTGCAGAGGCTAACAGGTATGACCGCTGCTCTCAACCGATTTATATCTCGGTCCGTGGACAGATGCAGACCTTTCTTTCAATTATTGAATAAATGGAAGGGTTTTGAATGGACCGAAGAGTGCACGGTGGCTTTCCAACAGCTTAAAGAATATCTCTTGCGACCGCCCGTTATGTCTCGACCAGAAGTTGATGAAATTCTGTTTGCATATATTGCAGTGGCTAACCATGCAGTTAGTTTGGTTCTTATCCGAGATGACAATAATATCTAGAGACCGGTTTATTATGTAAGCAAATCTCTGCATGAGGCCGAGCTCAGTTATTTGCCACTGGAGAAAGCTATCTTGGCGGTGGTACATGCTATACGAAGACTTCCCCATTATTTCCAATCTCATACGGTTGTTGTTCTTACACAACTCCCTCTTAAATCGATTCTGCGAAGTGCAGATTATATGGGAAGAATTGCCAAATGGGGAACTGTCCTAGGAGCTTTCGATATCAAATATATGCCTCGCACCTCTATAAAGGGGCAGGTCATCGCGGACCTTGTGGCGGAATTTGCTGAGCCTTCGTTAGAAGACTATGAAGAAGGCATGGGCAAAAATTCAGTAGGCATGATTTCATGCAAAGAGCCTCCATTATGGAAAGTACATATTGATAGAGCAGCAAATCAGAGGGGATCTGGTATAGGACTAGTTTTGATATCCCCAGAGAGAATTACTTTTGAGAAATCTTTGAGATTAGGATTCTCGGCCACCAACAACGAAGCAGAGTATGAGGCCGTCCTCGCAGGGATGAACATGGTTCATAAAATGGGAGGAAAGACGGTGCAAATGTTCTCAGATTCACTATTGGTGGTAGGCCAAGTAGAAGGGAAGCTAGAAGCAAGGGATTCCAGAATGCGAGAATACCTAACCCAGGTCAGGTATATGCAGTCTAAATTTGAGTCCTTTTTACTATTACATGTATCCAGATGTGGCAATACCCATGCCGACTCATTAGCCACACTCGCAACGTCCTCGGCACAAAGTCTACCACGAGTTATCCTTGTTGAAGATCTGTTGAAACCCACTGGGACGGATGATAACTCCACTCGAATTCTTCAAATTAGGACAAGGCCTAGTTAGATGGATCAGATAATAACATTTCTCAGAAATGACATCCTGCCTAAAGAAAAGGCCAAAGCAGACAAAGTTTGCAGAAAGGCCACTCGTTTCTGGTTATCCGAGGACTAGAAATTGTACAAACGCTCCTTTTCGGGACCATATTTGTTATGTATGCACCCCGAGGCAACGGAGCTACTTTTGGAAGAGTTACACGAAGGGATTTGCGGAAGTCACACAGGGGGAAGGTCTTTAGCTCACAGAGCCCTTACTCAGGGGTATTGGTGGCCAAATATGCAGAGGGAGGCGCAGGATTATGCGAAGAAGTGTGACCAATGTCAAAGATTCGCTCCAAATATACATCTACCAGGAGGAGTCCTTAATCCTCTATCTAGCCCTTGGCCTTTTGCTCAATAGGGCTTAGACATTGTTGGAATCTTCCCGAAAGCAACAGGAAACAGGCGATGGCTCCTCGTCGGAACGGATTACTTCACCAAATGGGTTGAAGTCGAACCATTATCAAATATCAGAGACATGGAAGCAAAAAAGTTTGTATGGAAAAATATCGTTACCAGGTTCGGCATCCCTCATACTCTCATTTCAGATAATGGTTTACAATTTGATAGCAAAGCCTTTCGAAAATACCGTTGTGATCTAGGCATAACGAATAGATATTCCACTCTGGCTTATCCGCAAGGAAATGGGCAAGCCGAGGCTGTCAACAAGGTAATAGTGAGTAGACTCAAAAAGAGGTTGGGGGACGCTAAGGGGAGGTGGGTAGAAGAACTGCCACATGTCTTATGGACGTATCGGACTACACCACGAAGATCCACAGGTGAAACGCCCTTCTCCATGACTTATGGAGCCGAGGCAGTAATACACTTAGAGACTGGGTTCCCAACACTGAAGAAAAGCTCTTTCGTTCCAGATAGCAATGATGATCTATTGAGGAGAAATTTGGACTTAGTTGAGGAACGACGGGAGAACGCCATGGTTCAACTAGCTTATTATCAACATAAGCTAAAAAAGGGGTATGATTCTCATGTAAAGCTTCGACCTCTTGGACCTGGCGACTTGGTATTAAGGAAAGTTTTGGGCACAACGAAGAACCCTACTTGGGGAAAATTGGGGCCCAACTGGGAAGGACCTTATCGTATTACTTCGGTCGCAGGAATAGGGGCTTACAGTCTAGAAGATTTGGACGAATGTGTTGTACAACGTCCCTGAATGTAAATAATCTACGAAGGTACTATTATTAAATAAAAGGCACTTCAGCCGCTTTTTGTTAAAACTACATTACGTTCATTGTCTTCGTTCATTTAAGTATCAAACTGAAGCTTGGTGTGCCTGGATCCTCGGACCACATACCTCGTCTAAATTGATATTTTTTACCAAGTGTTAAACAGAACCTAAGTTACGTCTGGTCCTCGGATCATCTACTTTGGGAAAATTAACATTTCAACTGTTTCATTTAAGTATCAAACTGAAGCTTGGTGTGCCTGGATCCTCG
The DNA here is from genome assembly GCA_014183005.1 of Castanea mollissima. Lineage (NCBI taxonomy): Eukaryota > Viridiplantae > Streptophyta > Magnoliopsida > Fagales > Fagaceae > Castanea > Castanea mollissima. The sequence continues at coordinate 919,556 of JACAVU010000007.1, forward strand.
GACCACATACCTCATCTAAATTGATATTTTTTACCAAGTGTTAAACAGAACCTAAGTTACGTCTGGTCCTCGGATCATCTACTTTGGAAAAATTAACATTTCAACTGTTTCATTTAAGTATCAAACTGAAGCTTGGTGTGCCTGGATCCTCGGACCACATTCCTCGTCTAAATTGATATTCTTTACCAAGTATTAAACAAAACCTAAGTTACGTCTGGTCCTCGGATCATCTACTTTGGGAAAATTAACATTTCAACTGTTTCATTTAAGTATCAAACTGAAGCTTGGTGTGCCTGGATCCTCGGACCACATACCTCGTCTAAATTGATATTCTTTACCAAGTGTTAAACAGAACCTTAGTTATGCCTAGTCCTCGGATCATTTACTTGGGGAGAATTAACATTTCTTTTCTTTTTTGTCAAAACATCAAATCTTTGCATACCTAAGTCAAAAGACCATATGCCTTATATCATATATTTGACATAGTTCAACTAGAGGTCCAAAATGAAGAATCAATTACTTAATGCATCAGTTAATGCAGTTCCTGGCATGTTAAGCCTACCTAGAGTATCAATTTCAATTCAGGTTATGGCTTTAACTTTAGTAAAAAGCAAAAAGATGGCACTTTTGGAGTGATATGATCAAAAACAAAACAAAAAGTGAGAGCCATCTAACAAGGAAAGTAGCATTCGTGCTTATATTAGATTCCAATAGTACTTTTGCAATTACAAAAAAAAAAAAAAAAAAAAACTTGCGAAATTACACTTAGGAATAAAACAAAAAAAAAAAAAAAAAAAAGAAGAAGGAAGAAGAAGACAACAACAAAAACTATGGAGAAGCAGTCACTGTTTCAGCTTAATCTTCAAAGGGCCTTTGGGGTCTTGAGGAGATGGAAGCTGAACAGAGGACTCAACGGCAATTCCTTTGCCTTTGGGATCATCCATCAAAGTTATTGGATTAGCTTGATCACCCAACTCATCCTTTGAAGATTCCTGAAGGTCACTTAAAGGCTGTATGTCTTCTAGTGCCTTTTCTTGTGCTAGGTCAACTTGTTTAAGAACATCTTCAGGAAGAGCTAAGTCTTCAGCCAAATCACCTCCCTTATCCTCAAATGATCCCTGGGCAGCTTTGTGGGCAGTTTCAGGAATGGTAGAAGCTCGAATTGCAGGAGGATAGTAGACATTCTCTGCTTTCCAAAGAGTGGAAGAGGCGTCAACCCCAGCTTGGGAAAGTGCCTCATTCCACACTTGGAGGCAGTAATGCCTACACACCTCGAGAACCTAAGCCTTGAAGGTTTCCGTTATCTCCTTCACATGTATATCATAACCTTCCTGTTCAGCTCGGTCCCTTGAGATCTCGGCCTCTTCTTTTGCTTTTTCAGCTCTTTCCTTCTCCTCAAGGGCTTTCTCTTTGCCCTTAATGGCCTCCTCTTTGATCCTCTCAGACTCGATCAGGTCTTTCTTGAGGTCCTCAATTAGCCTTCGTGCTGCAGAGAGGTTGTCGTCGGCTTGGCGAAGCATTAATCTCTGGTCCTCGGCCTGTTTAGTTGTCGTTTTCAGGTCAGCCTCTAAACCTGCCTTCTCACTCTCTGCCTTAACCAACTTGGCCGAGACCTCCTGCAACTTCTTCTTCTGAAGGTCCGAAATCTTCTGGGCGGTTTCACGCCTTGACTCCTCGGCCTTCATGGATTTATAGGAGTTGATGGCAATCTCTTCTGCCCTATGGGCAGATTAAACGGCCTGTGAACGAAAATACAAGACTTATACATACATGTAAAAAAAAAAAACAAAATATTAGCAAGAGTTTAGAGAACAAAACTTACCATTGCAAGCTCCTTCTTCAAAATCATAAAAACGTTATGGTCCCTTTTCCTTCTAAGTTCACCCATGTCCTCAGGGAGCAAAAGCGCCTACTCCAATGCGTCTGCGACGCATGCAGCTATCCCCTCATCGGAGTTTCTAATGGACGCATCCACGATGATAGCCTGGTCATCCATGGACATGTCAGGAAGCCACAAAGGGGCGCGCACGACCATCTGTTGTTCGATTCTCTTTTCCGACCTGGTCTGCACGGCCCGGGCCTGCTTACCACCCCTTTCAATCTCGGGCTCCTTGGTAAGAGAGTCCTTTCCTGCCTCCACCACTTCTTTTCCTTTTGACTGATCCCTTTTCCTTTTAAGGTCAGCTGTGTTGGTGCGTTGGGTTTGGGAAGGAGGGGGAGGAGGAGGGAGCCTAGTTTCAGGGCCTTTGTCAGCACCCTTTTCTTGAGTCCGAGGGCGCACCTCTTTAGGAGGTTCTTAGGCTCTAAGGCCTTTGTCAGCGCCCTCAAGGACATCTTTTAGGCTGGGCTTAATCTTACGTTGAATGCCCATATTGTCAGGCTCTTGAGTAGTAGCTTGCGAGACTTGTGTGGAGGTGCCGAGGATGGGAATTGAATCTTCAGGAGAGTGAGGTTGATTAAAAACTTCAAACTCGTCCTCGGAATCGGGTACCTCAACTACTTCTTCTTCTTCTTCCTTTACGGTAGTATGGGAAGACGCAGCTTCACCAGGGACTGATTGTGTGGGGAAAGAGACTATGGGAATCCCAACTGGAACAAGTTGTTGTGGTTGGATTGGTTGGGTGACCAAAGTGCCTTGAGGAATAGGAGTCCCCTTTGGTAGCAGGAAACCTTCAACGGCAATGCTAATCCGAGGAAGGCGAGGGTCGTGGGCTTTGATCATGCACTTCGGCGCTTGAAAGGCTTTGGATATCGGATTGTAGCCGAGGATCAGATGAGCCGCTCGGAGTTGGCTGTCTGTATGCACGAAAACCTCAGCTTGAAGGATCCTGTCCAACCGTCCGAAATCGACAAGATTAGGGTGACGATCCGCTGCGTGTGGATCTGTAGAGTTATCCAAATAGAAGAGGGTAAGAACAAGTAAAAAGACAAAAAATAATAGTATGTATATAATAGTATAATGGTTTTAAGGGTTCTATATAGAAGCCAAAAAACTTCACCTGGAGTCCCTTCCCTTGTCGGACAGGGGAGGCCGTCGTGCCAATTTCTTGATATGATTAGGAAGTCGTTTTTTAGGCCCTTATTAGATTCAGGCAGACACTGAATTAGCCTAACTTCTGGATATCTAGATTTTAGGTAATATTCGTCTTTTTTGCTTAGGTAATGGAGGTTATAAACCCAGTTCACATCGTGGTGAGTGAGCCCTAGGTTCATCTTCTCATTTAAAGCATCTACGGAACCTAGGATCCTAAAGACATTTGGGGCGCACTGGGTGGGAGCTAACCTAAAAGCCCTAAGATAGTCCCTAGTCACGGTTCCCATGGGGATTTTCATTCCCCCTTCGATGAACGCAATCATCGGAATTACAACTTCCCCCGTTTTTCTTTTTACATAATATTCCTCCTCGTTACAGTACCTAATAGATACGTCCGAGGGGATTTTGTACTTAACCTTGAACTGCTCTATTTTTTTGTTTGAATCCACCAAGGACGCAAATCTACCCATCTTTGAAAAAGGGGGGTGTGAAGAAAACTAAAAAGAACTACGCCGAGGATGAAAGATACAGAGAAAAAAGAAAAAGATGGGGAGGGAAAGAAACAAAAGAAACAAAGAGCTGATAAGGAGGGGAGAGAGTATTGAAGAACTTACTTTAAAAAAGAAGAAGGCACGGTCACCTCGGACAGGGTATTTGATAAAAAGAGAAGGTACGGGAAGATGGCAAGTGTGGCAGGTACGTTATAAGGTTACTGTAGTGTGAAGAATTTTGAAGGAAGTTAGTACTTATATATCAGAAGGAGTTTTGAAGCGGGTGAATTCCCGCCTCAACACAGGAATTGCTCTCAACCGTTGGATATGTGTCACATCATTGAAACGTGGGAGACATAGAGACGCCAGTAATTAATTCGGGGGCGTTTCGCATACCGAAACATCGGGAACACGCGACGGGTAATTCAAAAGTTATTTCCCCGTCAGCAATATTGCCAAAATTCTACAGGATAAAAAGGTGTTTTAAGTCGAGATCCTATTTTCCTCCCGAGGTAAAGAAATAAGGAATCTCAAGGGGCTATTGTAGGGGCATTGGGCCCAGTAATTTATCAAGGATGGCCCAACGAAGTCTTTTGGGCTAAAAACCCAAATCCGAAGACATCAAAGTGATCTTGGAGTATCTAAATGTCCAATTACGTCCGAGGAGTAGATTTGTCCTCGGATTGTTAAGCCGAGGACATAGGAAGAGAAGTTTAGTGTCCCCGGGTTATGTTATAAAGAATCCTACGACTACGGGAATACACAGTACACGTGGAGGGAAATAGAAAGAGCGGTGGAATGTCTAAAGTAAAACTGTTACCACCGCCCATACATTAAAAGCTCTGTAATTGATACGCTGACTGCATAGATGGAAGGATGGGACCTGAGCATGGAGTTTGGAACTTGGTCCCTAACCCCAGCGGGCTTTAGGGAAGAATTGATGGGACAAGTATCCGAAATCAGGATTGCAACTATGAGGTGGAAGATGATGAAGAGAAGAAAAGAAGTATAAATAAAGGGGAAGACATACGAAGAAGGGGGGCTTTTTCAATAAGAAAAAGGGCCAATAGTATATGATAATCAAGAATTGTATCCAAACTTGAGGAAATACTATTATAAACTATCCTTAGGTTTTGTCCGAGGAGGAATTTTCAGTCTTACTCTTGCAAACAACTGTTTATTTTGTGCCATTGGGCCAAAAGCCCGTTCTTTTCCTCATTATCTAAACCATCCTTGAAATCTAGATTACAAACCCATCCTCTACAAATTTAATTGTAAAAAAAAGGCCTTCCAAAGCCCATTTCCTTCCAGTCATAGTTTGAGAATTTGAATTGTGTCCTTACAGATAGATAGATAGATAGAAACATATTATTTATTATTGCTATACTCCAGTTGAATCACATCAGCAGTTATGTCATTATCTTCTTTTTTTCTAATTTTCCCTATTTATATATATATATATATATATATATTTTTTAAACATTTTCTCCTTTAAGGTCACTTAAAAAGTCCATTATTTAAAAATTAAAATATATTTTAACCATTATTTTTATTATTAATTTTCCAAAACTCTCCCTCCCCTTCACCTCTTCATCTCCCCACTAATTTTCTTTTATATCTTTCTCTCTACCAAGGGAGTTGATTCCATATCGTACAGGCCGATATAGTCGATATTTACCATTTTGATACCGCTGCCAGTACGAAAACATGGTTGTTTTGTTCTGGTTTAAATATCGGCTCATATCGAATTGTTTTGGCCAAACCAGATAAAATACCGTATTTCGGCAAGTAAATGCTTATCGGACCCAAAAAAAGGTGTTCTCACTCTCTTGATCTCTCCACTCACTGGCGTCACTCGCAATTTCTTAGCCTCATACCGCATGGTCTCTCCTCCCTCAAATTCTAGATCTTCTTGACAGAACAATATGCAAAACCAACATCTCTCTCTCTCTCTCTCTCTCCTCTTTTTTCGTTGCGTACAACTCAAGCTGGATTTCAGCTTCTTTAAACACGCAATAAATTTGACAGCTTGCAAAAGTTTTGTTTAAAGTCAAAAGAAACTTTCATATTCCTTTTTTTTTCATTTTTTTAATTATTTTCTAGCCCCTAAAAACTGTCAAAAGTCCTCTCAAATGTCAAATTATTCTATTTTTTTCAAGCCTTAGTTAGTTCGCGTGTGAAAGGTAAGCTTGTATTTTAAATTCAAATAGGTTTAAGATTACAAATTAGTCTAATCTAAGAATTTATATATACGGGCTTTAAACACTATATATATATATATATATATATATATATATATATATATATATATATATATATTTTTAGCAGTAATCCTGAAACGGTACATCGATATTAATCCCAATGTTAATACTCTAAAATAATTAAAAAAAATAACTAACTGTTTAGGGACTAAATAACTATTTTAGGCACTAAATTAGTTAGTTTTGAAAAGTTATAGGTTTAATTGACATTAGACAAAACTCGGGTATGCTAGTGGAATTTACCCAACTAGAAAAAAGAAACTGACACATAGTTAAAAAGCAACAAAATTTATCCTTGAGTTATTGACACATAAAATCACTTTTTGCTTTTATCCTATGCAATTGTGAAAAATATTGTGATATACAAAGTAACCAAAATTCACAACAATTTTATAACATTTTTAATTTTTAAATTTTGATATCACATATGGTCCACCTTAATTTGTAGTTAAAGTTTTTTTAATAGCCATGTTACCAAATATGAGACTATGAGCTATATTTGGAAACGTTGTGAAATCGTTGTGATTATTTGTTATGTCCTAAATTATGCACATAACATTAATGTTTATCCCTTTCAAAAAAACATTAACGTTTATCTTGTGAATCTTGTCCCACTTTTTCACTATTCTCTTGTAGACTCATTCACGGCAACTCATTCTTCTTCTTCTTCTTCTTCTTCTTCTTTTTGTCTCACCTCCCATATTTACACAAAATAATAATTAAAAAAAAAACTAAATGCTGGGTTTTGGATATAAATTGATGCATATTCTATTTTGCAAGTATATTACCATATTCTTAAAAGTTAAAACTTTAACGCTCTATTTGTTTCAATAGAAAACCTTGTGTAAAGATAGTTTTCTGGTGTTTGATAGCATAAAAAAAAAAAAAAAAAAAAAAAAAAAAAAAAAAAAAGATAAGTCAAAGAAAAACTATCTTTGGTCAACATAAAAAATGACTTATTTTTAGAGATTGTTTTCCATTAAATTTTTTTAGAAAACAACTATATCTCATAGTAAGCTAAATAAGGGAAGTTAAGAGTTATTTTTCAACTCATTTAAAGTTACTACCAAACATTGAAAAATGAGATAGTTTTATAGAAAATACTTCTTGAAAAATGACTCATTTTCTAGAAAACATCATTGATAAAACAAACAGAGCGTTAGATTGATTTAGTTTTCCAATTCATTTTAAGGAACAAATTAGATGTTTAAATTTATATATTTAGATTAATTTTTTACTTTGATTATTAGTAATTATTAAACAGTGTTTGTTTCTTTATTTTGATGATATAAAATAGATACTTGTACATTTTACATTTATATTAGATTTTGTATGATAATTATATTAGTTAACATTTTTTTTATTGATCGATTAATATTTTTTGAAATTAATTTTGCTTTTAATCTTGTCCCTCCTAAACTCTAAACTAAAATCCTAACTCTGCCACAGCTTGTTTGCCAACAATAATCAAGTTTTAGAAGAGGTGGGGTGGGACAAAAATCATTACTATTTTTTTTTATAAATAATTATTAATTTCAAATGATGTTATTTTTTTGTTTATTTTTAGTCTAGTAAATAGATTATGTATGGAAATGAATCTAATAATTAAAATTATAGACAAATATCTACTAAATTAATTAAAGTTGTAACTCTTCTGAAATTTTGAACTTAGGAACGAATATAACCTAATAGAATCCAAAAATGATAGGTGTGTACATGCTAGGCTCAACGACTGTGGCATTTGCTAAGTTCTGAGATGCCCAGTTGCCCACATATCACAATTTTCAAGCCTGGAGGCTGGAACCCAATTTTAGAAATATAAACAAAAAATAAAAATAAAGGACTTTGTTATATTGTATTTACAAAGTAAACACACAAAAAGTAGCAAATATTCCAAACATCTACAAAAAGTTTTCAATATCTGCCACTTTATGTGTTTACAATGTGAATTCACAAGGTACTTTAAAGAATTTCTCCAAAAAAAAAAACACCATCTTTTTTTTGTGCATAGTGTCAAATTTGGTGGCCGCTTGTTTTAATAATTGAGAGAGGGAAGGAAATTTCAGCGAAGTTTCATCATTGGCATTTAGCCATTATAGAGAGAGAGAGAGCATGAAGAAAAATACATGGATCAATCATTAGAAACTTTCAATTTCACATATATGTAATCTAATATATAAGAACTCCTTGTAAATTGCTTGACCACTCCTCTTCTCGTCTATTCTCTTCATCCTATTCTTCACAAGCTATTACCTTTTTTTTTCTCTCTCTCTCTCTTGCTCTTCAGAGTCTATTATTACCTTCTCTTTCTCTCCTTCTAACTCTTGCTAACCTCCACTATTGACCGCATCTACCTATTTCCAAGCTTGAAGCTACTACAGTAAGTGCACTCTCACATGCCTTCTATGCTGTTATTATTATTATTATTATTTGCTTTTTTTTTTCTTTTATATCTTGGCTGAATTAATATTTTAATTAACACAACGAAAGACAATAACCTCTTCCATTTTCTCTCCTTAGAGGGTAAAGTGGCCATTTTACACTAACTCTAGGCTCAGTCAAAGCTTCTCTATTGGGTTTGGGACATGAGAGACGTGTATTGTGCAAAACCAAAACAAGCACCTGACAATTTAATAACTTAGCATTTAATGCTAGTTTTTTTAGATCCTTCAAATTTAGCTAATTAGTCAAACCATTAACTTGATAGGGAAGCATTTTTCATGGTCTCGAGCCAACGAGCTGCTCAAGAGGTTTAAATCCTTATGATGATATAAAGTCAGTCTAGTTGCTAAGCTGGTTAGGGAAAAACCAAGAATTTCATGAGGTTTTAGTGGCAGCTAGGGGTGTCCACCCATGATCTGAAATCGTCCAGAATTGACTCACTTGCAACCGACCCAAGAGCTCCTGCGGCCGGTGGTTGGCAGTGGGTTACAGATCCCAAAAACCGACTCCAGTGAGTTGATTGGTGGGTTTTCTCCTCTAAAACCCGTTTCAAACAACCCGACCATGAAACTTACCAAAATTAGGCAATTCAAGCTTTTTCTAGCAAGTTTTTGGTCAAAATACTTTAGATCCAATGAGATTTATGCCAGATTTGAGGTGATCTCACCAAATCTAGTGAGATCTCAGCCATATTTGGTGGAAATCTCACTCCAATAAGATCTCACCAGATCCAGCAAGATCTCCACCAGATCTGGTGAGATTTCACCTGAAGTGCACTGTTTTGGTCGGATTTCTCCATCGTGGAAGGTTTTGACCGAACTGACCACTTTCCAATGCGAAATCTGACCACTCCGATTCAACTCCCTTGCCAGTCGACGGTGGGTTTGAACTTCCTCCCCCTAATTCTATCGGGTCGGTCGTCGCACCCCTAGTGGCAGCTCCAAGAATTTTTTTGGGGTAGTTAACGAGTACTAAAATTACGAATTTGTCATATAGCTAATGAACCTTCAATCCACAAGCTTGTCCATGCAAGTGATGAGCATACATTCCACAAGGTCGTCGTATGAATAGAAGACCATACGGCATCAATGGCGCAGCCATTAATAGTTTTGTAACTGACGAGCTTCAACGGACAGAAAGGCCAATCATAAGCTAGTCAAACCTCCATTTAAGCGCAAGCATATGTTACTCAAACAACCAAAAGAGTCATTATAAGGCCAACGGCGGTTAAACTAAGAATGAGTCCCAACGGCTATATCAAGACTATAAATAAGCCACCAAACACAGGAAACAAGGTACACTATTCAAACACACAGAAATACATTCTTATTCTCTAAGAGATATTGAGAACCCTATTGACTTAATCATCAGAGAACCGTTGGCTAACGCCTTTTTAGTGTCTTTCTCTCTCATCTTTGCAAGGAATGTGACTTCGTCATAAATTCTGACGAGGCTATCGACTGACGACCATTTTTTACTTCAATAATAGTTATTAAAAAATTTAAATTATACAAAATCTAATAAAAAGATAACTAACTCTATATATTGATGTACGGGTCTCACCCCCTGTCAAGCCCAATCGCCCTAAGGCCCATGAAAACTAACTCTTATAAAAGTCCCGCACTGATCACATATGGTAACGCACGTGCCGTTCAAGGGGTTTGAGCTCAGAGTGCTCAAAGCAGTCTGTGGCATGCCCTTGCTGAGCACAGAACTTACATGCAGGGCTAGTCCCAACGCCACTATCATTTTCTCCTTCCCGTCACCAAATATCCACTTAGGTGAAACGGTATTGGACCTCCCTTCCGTTGCCTAGGGAACGCCCCTGCTGAGCATCAAATCCAGTGGTGGAGCCAATTCCAATGCCACTCTCATTTCCTCCCACTTCCAACTAAACCCCCACTTATGGGTAATAATATTGGACCCTTCCTTCTACCCACCAGGGGAATAATCATGACCGTTCCACTAAGTTTGGTTATAAATAGTCAGGGAAGATTCAGTTGAAAGGGTTGGCAATTCCAGAGTGGAAAGACTAGAGAAAGAAATACTAATCATCCCCAAGGAAGAAAGGTGAGTGTTAGTGAAAAAAGAGGGAAGATTTAGGAAACGGGGCAGCCGAGCATAGCGTCGCCCTTGGTAGGAAATCCATAAGCCCACTATACAAATAGATTGTGAGCCCAAACTTCTTTTAGGCCCAGTAGCCTTATTTTGGACCGCACAATTGGCGCCGTCTATGAGAATCTCCTATGTAGCTGTGGTGCTATCTTGGCATGCTCGCAAGAATGTCTGGAGGTACGCAGGGAAGTCATGCAGAGAGCGGCACTAGAAGGCCGTCACGGGGGTCTATATGGCGAGAAAGGAGGCAAAAAAGGCAGGAGGACAGAAGGCATGAAGAGGTAGAAGGATTCGGGCCTGGAGAAGGGTTGTACCAAACCCTCTGGACAATGTGTGACGCCTCGAGCCGCAGCCGCCTTGACAGAAGAGACCAGGAGCTTGAGTAGAGGGATCAAGAGCTCGAACGCCTGTGCAGGATGGTCAGGGATTTGGAGTTGCAAGCACGGGGTCGACGCAGGAGAAGGGACCAAGAAGAACGAAGGGAAAGGTCAGTAAATGTGGGGAATCGCCGTGAGGCAAGATCTCATCAATATGGGTTTCGTAGGCACCGCGACTATTCGCAAGAGTATGCAGACTGTGAATTGACTTCCCTTGATGTGGAGCGACCACGCAATGCGGCCATGGATACAATGAGCCAAGAATTGCGTCAAGCTGCCCGGTCTCCGTTTTCTAGAGATATTGAAAGCGTGCCTATACCGAGCCAGTTCGTATGCCCACCGTTCAATTCCTACACTGGGAAGATAGGCCTGGTGGAATATGTAAGTCACTATATTCAGATGATGTCCTTACACTCCCATAACGATGCATTGATGTATAAGGTTTTCCCCTTGAGCCTTGGCCCCACTGCTTTGAGGTGGTTCAACGAGTTGAAGAAGGGTTCGATCCATAGTTTTTCAGAACTGATCCAAGAGTTTGGAGTGCGGTTCATGACTTGCAGCTAGGTGCTGCAGCCCTTGGACGCATTGTTATCAATGAAGATGGGGGCTGGAGAGACCCTTCACAACTACGCTAGTCGGTACTGGGAGTTGTATAACGAGATCGGTGGGGGTAATGAAAAGATCACGGCGAGCACCTTTCGGATGGGCTTACCCGAAGAATCTGAGTTGAGAGAATCGTTAACCCTAAAGCCTCCAGAGAATATGAGGCAGTTGATGAGGCGTATCGAAGAGTACAAGTGCTTAGAAGATGATCGACTGTAGTCCAAAGGGAAGGAGCCGACAATCAGTTATCCTCGGGACATTGACTTCAACCCCAGACACAAGATGGATTTGAGAATTTAAGAGCCCGGCTGGTGGATGGGGGAGTCAACGCGACGTCCAAGGAGCCCGTGCACCACATCATTGATAGGATAAAAAATGAGCCGTATTTTAAGCAGTTGAATAGGATGGCGAGCAATGCATCAAGGGGAAACCAGAATTTGTATTGCACCTATCACAGAGATAAAAGGAACACCACCGAGCAGTGTAGGGTGTTGAAGGATCACCTGGAACAGTTGATGAAGACGGGGCATTTGAAAGAGTTTCTGGTGGAGACAGGGAATCAGGAGACCGGGCAGGCAGAACGGCTGCGTCGAAACCTTCTCCCTCCCCCTTTGGGAGTGATAGAGGTCATCCACGCCGCATCGAGGGCAATTAAAGCACCCACAGCAAAAGGGGTGTTGATCGTGGTGTCAATGAAAGAAGCACGAGTGAACAATCCCCGGGGAAGAAGCCGAGGTATAGTAGACAACCCATAGCGTTCAATGACGACGACCTAGAAGGTACGACTCAGCCCCAACACGATGCTTTAATAGTCACGACCCGAATAAGGGGTTTTATAGTGAAGAGAATAATGATAGATCAAAGGAGTGGCGCAGACGTAATGTACCCGGACCTATACAGGGGGCTCGACCTGAAAAATGGGGACTTGTCGAAGTATGATACACCTTTAATGGGATTCGATGGGCATATGGCAACTCTAGAAGGGCAGATTTCTCTCCCAGTTATCATGGAGGGCAGGGAGGTAATGGTGACATTCATAGTGGTCGCCTCTTTCTCGCCGTACACAGCAATATTCGGAAGGCCATGGATACATGACATGGGGGCTGTACTGTCTACCTAGCATGTGAAAGTCAAGTTTCGAACTGACAAAGGGATTACAGTAATAAAGGGTGATCAGCAAGCGGCCAGACGGTGTTTGGTAGCTGTGGCAAACAAACAAACGGAGTAGGGGGAATCAGCCGAGAAGGCGCCCCTATAGCAATTACAGCATCCCCAGGTGGAGGGGACCAATGCTGCCGAGGATTTGGTAAGCGTAAAGATCTTACCGGGAAGTGAAAGGAGTTTTCAGATAGAGGCAGGCTTAAATGATGGGGAAAGGGTGCAGCTACTGCTGTTCCTCATACAGAACGTGGATGTGTTTGCATGGAATCCATATGAGGTGCCCGGTATTGACCCCGAGTTCATAGTTCACAAGCTGAATATGGATCTGCTATGCCCTCCTAAGAAACAAAGACCGAGAAGGTCTGCTAAGGAGCATGTGGAAGCCGTCAAACAGGAAGTTGGGAAGCTGAGAGAGGCGAGGGCCATAAGGGAAACATTCTTTCTAGAATGGCTCACAAACACTGTGGTCATGAGAAAGAAGAGCGGTAAATGGAGAGTTTGTGTTGATTTTACCAATCTGAACCGAGCATGTCCAAAGGATCCGTTTCCAATGTTGAAAATCAACCAATTGGTGGACACTACGTGCGGGCACCCAAGAATGAGTTTCCTCAATGCTTTCTTGGGCTATCACCAGATTGCCCTAGCCGCCGAGGATTAGGAGAAGACGGCATTCTTAACGCTCAATGCTAACTACCACTATACTGTGATGCCGTTCGGTTTGAAGAACGCTGGAGCCACTTATCAATGAATGATGACGAGGATATTTAGGGATAAGATTGGGCGGACAGTTGAAGTGTACATTGACGACATGGTGATAAAAAGCAAGCAAAAAGGACAACACATTGACGACCTGAAAGAAGTGTTTGAGATACTCCGACGACATCAGCTGCGCCTCAACGTCGGGGTTGGATCCGGCAAGTTTCTGGGTTATTTGATTACTAAATAGGGGATTGAAGTCAGCCCCGATCAAATTAAAGCTGTGAAATATCTCAAACCGCCAAGCAATCCGAAAAGAGGTTCAAAAGCTAACTGGTATGCTAGCTGCTCTTAACCAATTTATTTCTAAGTTCGTTGATCGGTGCCAGCCCTTTTACCAATTTCTAAAGAAGTGGAAGGGGTTCCAGTGGGACGAGGAGTGTGACAGAGCCTTCCAAGATCTAAAGGATTACCTTGGGCGGGCACCGACGTTGTCAGCCCCAAAACTAAGAGAAGACTTGTATATGTATCTCTCGGTATCCGAGCATGTAGCAAGCGCTGTACTACTAAGGGATAGCGATGTACAACTCCCGGTTTATTACATCAGCAAGACGTTAGTTGACACGGAGACCAGGTACTTACCACTGGAAAAACTAGTGTTGGCATTCGTGCATTCCACCCGAAAATTACCCCATTATTTTCAGGCCCACACAGTCCACATCTTGACTGAGTACTCACTCCAGTCATTGTTGAGGAGATCTAACTTTATGAGAAGGATAGCCAAGTGGGGGACTTGGCTGGGCTCTTTCGACATTAGATACAAGCCGAGGAACACAGTGAAGGGACAAGTACTTGCGGACTTTATTGCCGAGTTCTCGCCGAGAGGTATGGACATAACCTGCATAGTAGAAGTCAAGCCATGGAAGGTATTTGTGGACGAAGCGTCCAATGCGGCTGGAGCGGGGGCAGAGATCGTGGTCATCACCCCGAAAGATCTGAAGCTAGAACACTCATTTAGATTAGGCTTCAGGGCTTCTAATAATGAGGCCGAATATGAGGCTCTGCTGGCCAGACTAAGAGTTGTCATGGATCTGGGAGCAAAAGGAGGTGGAAGTGTACTCGGACTCCCTCCTAGTAGTAACTCAAGTCCAAGGGAACTTCGAGGCCAAAGATCCCCGGATGATAGAATATTTGCGGCTAGCAAAACAGATGATGGGTAACTTTGTGACAGTCAAGATCGAGCGGATAGCCCGGGGACAGAACTGGCCCACCGATTCTTTGGCAACTCTAGCATCATCAATAGTTGACGAGGTACCTCAGCTGATTAGGGTGGAGTTGGTGCCCGAGCTAAGTATTACTGCCAGGGCACTGATTCTACAGGTCACTAAAGTCAAGAAGTGTTGGATGGATCCAATCATCGACTTTCTTGCAGAAGATCGAGCCCCGGAAGATGAGAAAAAGGCAGCCAGAGTACAGGGAACTTCCACTTGGTACTGGTTATCTGCCAACCAGAAGCTATATCGCAGATCATTCGAAGGGCCATACTTGCAGTGCCTTCGCCCCAGCCAAGCTAAAGAACTATTAGCTGAACTGCACGAGGGAGTCTGCGGTAGCCACGTGGGGGGACGCTCGCTAGCACACTGAGCAATGACCTAGGGGTTCTAGTGGCCGCAGATGAGGAAGGAAGCTACTGAGTATGCTCAGAGATGTGAACAGTGTCAGGTGCATGTGTCGATGATCTACCAACCGGCCGGGAATTTGAACCCAGTTTGCAGCCCGTGGCCATTCGCCCGCTGGGGGCTGGATATAGTCGGACCATTTTCCTGAGCAACGAGCTACCGAAGGTTCGTGTTGGTGGCAGTAGACTACTTCACAAAGTGGGCAGAAACTGAGGCACTGGCCAACATTCGAGACGTTGACGTTAAGAGATTCGTATGGAGGAACATTATAACAAGGTTCGGCGTGCCGGAATCTTTAATATTGGACAATGGCTTGCAGTTCGACAGCAGGGCTTTTCGGGAGTTCTGCAAGAACCTCGATATCTGGAATCGATACTCCACACCAGCCTACCCACAGAGTAACGGCCAGGCAGAAGCAATAAATAAGGCTATCGTGAGCAGTTTGAAGAAAAGATTGGAGGGCGCCAAGGGTAGATGGGCCGAGGAGTTGCCAAGCGTCCTATGGGCATACCGAACTACTCCGAGGGGATCCACGGGAGAAACGCCATTTTCTTTAACTTACGAGACGGAGGCAGTCATCCCTGCTGAAGTGAACCTATGTAGCACCCAAGTTGCGGGATTCGCTTCCGACGAGAACGAGAAGTTGATGGCCAAAGAGTTAAACTTGCTTGAAGAACACCGAGATGTGGCCACCATTCGGCTAGCAGAGTATCAGCAGAAACTTGCCCGAAGGTACAATAGAGCTATCAAAAGGAGGGAGTTCGCCGCGGGAGATCTAGTACTCCGAAAGGTAGTGGGGAATACGCAAGAAACGAGCGCGGGAAAGCTAGCTCCAACCTGGAAGGGGCCTTACCGTGTGACTACTATTGTCAGAGCTGGGGCATACTATCTAGAGGATTTGGAGGAAAAACCGCTCCACTGGCCATGGAATGTTCGCAATTTGAAAAATTTTTATCAGTGACCGGACACCCTCCAAAGATATAAACTTGATGTAATCTTACATTACTGCATGTTTAATACGAAGGCATTTATTCAGCTAGATTCCCCCTTTTTCTTATTTCAAGTTATTATTGCCAGGCAAGAATTATAAAGAGAATCGCGAGAGTAAAGGCAACTCATTCACGATAAGGACAGAAACCTGCCCTCGGTTTGATTCCTATCACCGAGAAGGTGAAAACCTTACGCTATCTTTATCTAAGGACAGAAACCTGCCCTCGGTTCGATTTCTACCACCGAGAAGGTGAAAACCTTAGGCTATTTTTATTTAAGGACAAACACCTACCATCAGTTGAATTCCTATCATCGAGAAGGTGAAAACCTTAGGCTATTTTATCTAAGGACAGAAACCTGCCCTCGATTCGATTCCTATCATCGAGAAGGTGAAAACCTTAAGCTATTTTATCTAAGGACAGAAACCTGCCCTCGGTTCGATTCCTATCACCAAGAAGGTGAAAACCTTAGGCTATTTTATTTAAGGACAGAAACCTGCCCTCGGTTCGGTTCGATTCCTATCACCGAGAAGGTGAAAACCTTAGGCTATTTTATCTAAGGACAAAAACCTGCCTTTGGTCCGATTCCTATCACCGAGCAGGTGAAAACCTTACGCTATTCTCGCCTAGGTACAAGGACCCGTTCTCAGCATGGCCAGCAATGCCGAGCGTCCAGTTACATAAGCCACTACAGCTTAAATTCAAAGGAGCTACTCCCGGCCCCCAAAAGCAGGAAAGTAAGGTATGACGGCATTTACCAACAACATTAACATTAAGAAAGTAATCATTGCACAGGATCGGCAGTTAGCAAGCAAGCGACAAGGAAGCACAAACAAATTTAAACGGCATTAATTAAAACAACGATATTTAAACAACATTAATTATAACTATCCAGAAGACAGGGAAATTGTTCCATTGCCACAGCCTGACGATTTAAGCTCATCAAACGTCAAAATAAATAAATAAATAAATAATAATAATAATAACAGTAAATAAAATTTTTTTTAAAAAAAGACAAAAGAAAGGCTAGATCTTCAAATGGCAGGGTCGATTGGAGTGGGTGGAGGAACAGGCTGCTCAGTTCCACTCACAGTTGTCTAGATTATCGGTGGGACCTGATCTGGTGTAGCTTTGGCCCCAATGCGGATGTTGCTTGTAACCTCTGGGTCAGCTGCCTCCATGTAAGCATCAATATCCCGCACAAGGTCGATCATACTCAGAGTCTCCTCCTCATTTGAAGCCACAGTCTGACTCTGAACGACGGGGGGAAAAGGGGTCGGGTAAGGGATCTGCTCGAGGTCCCACAGCGGAGAGTCCGCGGCTACTCCTATCGCCTGAAGGGCAGCTAACCATCTCTCCCTGAATCCATGGCGCCGAGCTTTATGAATGATCGGCGCCGCGAAGTTCTCAACATCTGAGAAGCCGACATTGTACCACTTTTCCTCGCAGGCTTCGAGGGACTCCTTCAGGCCGACGATTTCATTAGGTTGGGCTAGACTTAAGCTATCCACCATCGCCAACTTGAGCTCTATCTCCCCTAGCTTCGCCTTCAGGACAATCAGCTTTCCCTCGGCGGCCTGCTGGGCGTTCTCGGCATCTATCGCTTTCCTCTCCCATGTCACAGTAGCCTCCCCCTTTTCCCTGGTCGTGGCCTCAGCAACAGCCTTTAGCGCCTTTTCCCCCTCTAAGGCCTCGGCCGCATCCTTCAACCGTCCGTTCACAATGCTAGTCATCTGCGCAGCCTAGAGATAGGATAGTAGCCAAATGGTGAAATTTATAAATAAATAAAAAAGAAAAGAAAAAGAAAAGAAGGCCACCCAGTACAATGTACACATTCAAGGGGAATAGAGCATTACCGCGATAGAATGCCATTGTAGTCGCGTGGCAAGTGTCTCGTCATTGCCCTGTGCATAATAATAGACATCCTCGGGCAGCATGAGGCCCCGCACCAAACTTTGGGCCACTCACCCCTTGCAACTTTGTCCCATAGCTGGACGCTAGCAGTTTCCGGCAAGTACTCGTCACCTAATCGGAAGGTGTGCTGCCAACCGACTACCTGCCGGGAAGAGGATGCCACATTGGTTCCAACCTGGACCATAGGGGGTGTGACCACCGGCCCCTCCAGAAGCCTGGAACCGCCCGTTGCACAGGGAGGGGTCTTTGGTAAAGCGTCACCAGGGGTAGGAGGGTTCTTCTCGGCAACCCTTTTTCTCTTCCTGTTTTCGCCCCCGGGAGGAGTTTGACTTATTCCTTTTGGGGACTGAGTTTGAGCCGCAAGTCTGATGCCAGGAATGAACCGAGAAAGGGTCATCTCCCTATGCTTCACTATTCTCTCCGAGTGGTCGGCAGCTCGTTCCTCGGCTACGAGGGCAGTGTCCTCTGGTTGTCCGATCGCTTCATGCCTCCGTCGACTCTAGGACACGCGTTCGGCAGATTTGTCCCTCACATGCACGATCTCGTCTGCAGTGGTATTGCGCAGGCCACGTTCTTGAGCCTCGCCTGTGGTGAGCCCGGGGGAAGGAATGTCTTGTACCACACGTTGATGTACGACAGGAGCGGGCTGTCTACCAAAAGTGCCTGGCTGAAGTTTTGCCAAGTGGTGTACACAGAGTTGACGCCGAGGATTAAATGAGACGCCCTAAGTTGCCCGTTGTCCTGCACAAAGATCTCCGACCTAAGAACGAAGTTGAGGTCTCGCGTGTGTATAACTCGACTGTCCAGGAAGAACCTTTTGGATTCTGCAACAAGTCCGGGAACAAACCGATCAGCTATAAAAGAAAAAATATAACAGATGCAAGAACAAATCAAATGGGGGTTGTCGGTATCGACCAACTTCACGTGGTGAGAGTGGGCAAAGAAGCTCACTGACATGCCAGTTACCACGCACCTGAATGAACTCTCCGGCCGAGTTCCTATTAGAGTCAGGCAGGCAGAATATAAGCCGGACTTGTGTATCTCTAGTTTTCAAGTAATAACCACGTGTGAAGTTGCCGCACAATTTATACATGAAATTTATGTCGTGCTGGTTCAATTGCAGCCTGAACATGTGATTTAACCGGATGACACAACTAACAACCCTATAAAAGTTGAGGGGAAACTGGTCGGGGCATAGGCCGTAAAACCCTAGGGTACCTATTACAAGAGGGTCTACAGGGAACCTAACCCCACCCTCAAGTATGGACATCATTGGAAAGAACGCTGTGTTCGAGTCAGCAGCCCTCTAAAGTTCGAGGTCGCCCATATTGCAATACGTAACGTCGACGTCCCCTAGGACACCAAAGGTCTCTCTAAAACTAGCCAAGGCAGCCCCAGGGGTAAGTAGGTGAGAAAATCCCATTCCTAGAGTATGAAATGGAAGAGAATCAAAAAGGAAAGAGAGACAGAAAGAACTTACTTTGGGCTCTAAGGAGTGGAGAATTGAGGAAGTTTTTGCGCAGGAGAAGAATGCTTGGCAAAGGAGGGATTGGGAGCAAGAGGAACGCGAAAAGTGAAAAAGGAGTCCAGAATGGGCTATTTATAGGACCTTGAAGCATTTAATGAGGCCAGGAGCGGGAAAAACCTCCCCAAATCCCTTTCTTGGATAACCCTCCATACGCGTGGGCACGGTTCACTAACCGTCAGGCAGTTCGCCAACCACCAAATATTAACTACTGACGTGACGACCTGATACAACGCCATTTTCGAGAAATCTGCTATAACGATCGCCCTGGCCATGTGCAGAGAATATACATCCGCGGGAAGCCATCACTACGACTTGCCCGGGATCCTTGATTCATCGCCTGTAGCAGAGCATGAATCAAGAGGGCTATTGGACGGGCCTCACCCCTCGTCAAGCCTAATCACCCTAAGGCCCATGAAGACTAACTCTTATAAGAGTCCCGCACTAATCACACATGGTAACACACGTGCTGTCCAAGGGGTTTGAGCTCGGAGTGCTTAAAGCAGCCTGTGGCGTGCCCCTGCCGAGCATAGAACTTACATGCGGGGCTGGTCCTAACGCCACTCTCATTTTCTCCTTCTCATCACCAAACATCCACTTAGGTGAAACGGTATTGGACCTTCCTTCCGTTGTCTAGGGAACGCCTCTGCCGAGCATCAAATCTAGCGGTGGAGCCAGTTCCAAAGCCATTCTCATTTCCTCCTACTCCCAACTAAACCCCCACTTATGGGTAATAGTATTGGACCCCTCCTTCCATCCACTAGGGGAATAATCATGACCGTTCCACTAAGTTTGGCTATAAATAGGCAGGGAAGATTCAGTTGAAGGGGTTGGCAATTCTAGAGTGGAAAGACTAGAGAAAGTAATATTAATCATCCCCAAGGAAGAAAAGGGGAGTGTTAGTGAGAAAATAGGAGAGACTCAGGAAACGGGGCAACCGAGCATAGCGCCGCCCATGGTCGAAAATCCATAAGCCCATTATACAAATAGATTGTAAGCCCAAACTCCTCTTAGGCTCAGTAGCCTTATTTTGGATCGCACAATTGACAACAACAAAAAGAAAAAAAAAAAAAAAATGAAAAACACCCAAATACATAAAGTTTGATGTCCACATTCAAGCCTGGAACTCTATTTTAGGAATATAAATAAAAAAGGACGAAGTTTAGCTACAAATCCAATATTTTTTTGAGCTGAATTTTGTCAAATCTACCGTTGAATTACATTTTCTTCTTATATCCTTTATGTTTGTAAAATTTTTAAAAAATTAAAGATCAATAGCTATGTTATCAATAAATTATTTAAATTGCAATTTTTTTAATTTAAAATTATGCATAAAATATAATGTTTTAGATCATATAATAAATATTATCCGATTAATACAAAATTTGACTTATATATTAAAAGCGTAAAGAACATGTAATCCAATAGTTAAAATTTTGAAATATGTTGTAATGTTAGTAATATTGAGTAAGGTTGTTGTCTTAGGTTATAACCAATTTTGTAACAAAACTTTGTCCATAAAAAAATAAAGACTTTTATATTTAAATATTTATTGGTAGAAAGAGAGAAGCTTGGTTGGTAGAGAAAAAAATAGCAAAAGAGATAGAAATAAAAGAGAATCAATCAAATGCAAAGCCGGCGAGGATTTGAAGGAGAAAGAGTAATTAGAATATATATTTTTTTGGCCGACAAACATCAACACGCCCAAAAAAAAAAAAAAGATTTAGAATTATTAGAAATAAAATCTGTGAGAAATACTTTTCTTCTTCTTTTTCTTTTTTTTTTTCATAAATTGTATTCACTTATTTTCTTAATTTTGTCTTTTTCTCCTAGTTATGGGCCACATGGCAGATAAAAGTGTCCAATGGTAACTTTAACTTCTTTTTTTTGTTAAAGTCAAAGTATTTTTGTCAAAATGAAAACTTTAAAGTTAAAGTATTTTTCTTTCAGTTATGGGCCAAAGGGAAGTTGTTATAGTATTTTTGATATTATAGCGTAAATTTAGTTTCAAGAGGGCAGTAGAGAATGGGAGAGAGAGAAATAACAAAACTCTTCTAGAGAGAGAGAGAGAGAGAACGTGCTGGTAATTTATGTAATTTGTTATTATCATTTTTTGCATTTATGATTAATTAAGATATGAATATATTGTTCCTCTTTTCATTGTTGGGTTCAGATCTTCCTTTCACATCCATCGCCGGTAATCTACTGATTGAGGTCTAGTTCTTTTTGTTTCTCTAATTAACGTTCACTGCATCTACCTATCTGCACGCTATTTAAGTAAGTCCTCTTTGCCTCTTTGACATGTCTCTGTGCTTTACATCTTTTCTTTTCTTTTTCTTTTTTTGGTTTGAGGAAAAAAGAGTTTATTAACACAACCAAAGGAGATAGCATGGAATGTTATTGCTTTTATCAGGTTCGAAGTTTAAGCCACAGCCAAAACAGAAAATTAAAAAGTGAAATTAACAACACAAATTTTACAAGTTTTAAAACAAGTATAATACAAATGAACACTCATTTGAAGGAATCTTTTCTCAGTCGTACAACCCAGTCTTAAGCTTGGTAGGTGAAAGTCAAGAGAGGAGTGAAGTATTTATGGGTGGGTTTGGAAAAAAATTTCCATTAGAAAGATTCGTCGAATTCCTCCGAAAGTATCACAAGTTCATTACTTGTTTGCCAACAATTAACAAGTTCCAGAAGAGGTGGGTGGGACAAAAATCGTAACTATTTTTTTTTTCCAATAATTATCAATTTCAAACGATGTTATTTTTTCTTTTGTTTATTTTAAATCTAGTAAATAGATTATACTATATGGAAATCATATCTAATAATTCAAATTATAGACAAATATCTACCAAATTATTTATAGTTGGAACTCTTCTAAAATTTTCAACATAGGAAGGAATATAACCTATAGAATCGAAAAATGATAGTCGTGTAACATGCTAGCCTCAATGACTATGGCATTCACTAAGTTCTGATGTCCAGTTGTCCACATTCAAGCCTGGAACCCTATATGTTTAGGTTGTACTTGCAATGTAAACACTCAAAAAGTAATAATTGTACATTTGCAAAAAGTGTACAGTATTTACCATCTTTTGTAGATGGGTATAACATTTATCACTTTTTGTGTGTTTACCATATAAATTTACATTATACTATACTACCGTATTATGTAAAAAAAAAAGAAAATTTCAATAAAGTTTTACACTCATTAGCAATTAGAGAGAGAGAGAGAGAGAGAGAGAGAGAGAGAGAGAATGAAGGAAATTAAAAGACATGGATCGGTCATTAGAAACTTCCATTTTTACATGAATAATTCTATGGAAAACACTGGTTAAGTTAAATACATATATGCAATGTAATTTACCGCTGTTATTTAATTAATTTAAAGAGTCAAACCAGTCAAGCCATCAAATTTGAATTCAACTTATATAAATTATTGTGTGAACTGGGTTTACAAATTAACAATGGTCGAGCATCTGATTTGGTCACTCCCTCAATCTTGATGCTGTATGGTACTACAGAAAATAACAAGATTGTACTTTTCTTTTTCTTGAATAAATAAACTCCTTCTGGTGTACCAACTATTGAAATCCAATAATAATGCTAAAATGATCCAAGACTAATGAAAAAAGATAATAATGCTGTACTAAGATGAAAGGAGGCTGTCTTTAGGTGGTTTTGATATACCATGGGTGAGGTTTTAGGTGAAAATTTTGTGTTTTAGCCATTTATGGTATTTGCATTATTATAATAAACATGAAAAATATATTGCATTACCTTTATTTTGCGTCTTTTAAATTATTTAATAGGATCCTTTCTATGCATTTGTTACATGCAAATACACACAATCAAAAACATACGTATGCGGAAGCATAGATGCAGACTAACACGTGCAGGCAGCTATCAACCTAGGCTTTATTTGGTTGTGTTTGTCAATGTGTAGCCATTTTGATGTATTTTTTTATATGTTGACTCTTTTCAACTCATCTACAATTTTCACCCGCCCTTGAAATTCAATTTTAAAAAAAAAAATGAGGCACATAACATTCCTTCCTCTTTTTTTTTTCTCTTTTTTTTTTTTTTTGTTACCACCTTCAAACTTGTCATGATGCTAATTTTTGGTAGAAATGGCAATAGGTCGGGTTCGGGCCGGGTTTTTGCATACCCGGACCCGACCCGCGGGCCAAGACCCGAAACCCGAACCTGGCCCGATTATTAATCGGGTTTTTTTTCCAGGGCCCATACCCGCCCCGCCGGGCCCCACGGGCCTTGTTTATCTTCTTGGGCCCAAATTTAGCCCAACAAAAAAAAAAATTTGAAGCCCATTAAATTTTTTCCCTAGATTCAAGCTTATTCAAGCCATTTAACATGGCCCAAATGCCAAAATTTGGCATTTAGGCCACATTATAGGGCAACCAAATCAAACCAAATTATAAGTTAATCATAAATCAATAAATCACAACTAAGATTTTAAATCAACAAATCACTTAAAAAGCTACAAAATAAATCTCACAAGTCTAAGAAATTACAAAATGTCTTATCCTTCAACTAAGAAATGAAAAAGACTAAGAAATTCTTACAAAATGTCTTATCCTCCATAACTGGGTTTTTATCCAGGTCGGGTTTTGGATTTTTTTATAAAACCCGGACCCGGCCCGAACCCGCTTCGGGTTTTTTTTTTAAAAGAACCCATACCCGACCTTATTCTTTATCGGGCCGGGTAAAATCCGGCCCATTAGGGTCGGACCGGGCCGGGCCGGGTATCCGCGGGCCGGATCTAAATTGCCATCCCTAATTTTTGGATCCTCGTCTAACTACCACTTTCCTTCTTCTTGAATAACTGGTACCATAAGAACCTTCCTACTCCAAAATGATAACTGACAAAGTGAATTTCTTCTTTATCTAATTTTGAGCATTTGTGTCCAACGAAATGAACCACTTAGGTGTTGACTAGTTTGGCCTTTGAGGCATCCTGATTTGTTTAGATTATACAAATCTTCAACTTTTGATCACAATCTTGACCACCCGCAAGTTGATTAATATCAATTTCACAATTTGGGTAGTTAGACATCACAATTCATTTTGATTGTGGAAATCTTCAACATGAGATCACAATTTACATTAACCATGAGTTGACCAAGGCAAGTATTCAATAGAACTGAGAATAACATTAAAATATCTAATACAAACCTAAGGACCATACACAAAGGACTTATTATGGTTTAACAACGCCTAAGAATTTGGCTTCTGAGACGCTTCAAGTTAACCATAAAAACTTGTTAAGAACCATCTAGATCCATCCTCTTCAACAACCTTTGCCAAAATATAGTTATCCGAACCATTAATGACCCTAACATCAACACCTTCCTTCTAAAGAAGAGCCAATCCACCACCTAAACCTGGCTTTTTCACAATGAATCAGTGAGGTAGATTTGTATCCTTACAAAGCTTTTTGAAATCCTCCCTAAACATTCGAGTATCCATAAGAAAACACACCATAGGATCTTGTTCCCTCACTATCTTGTGAAGGCCACAAACTGTCTTGGTAAGGGTGGTCCACCACCCCCACCGATCCATTATTCAAAGAAGTGTCATTAACAAATTGCTTGCTATGCTTTGGTGAGATAGTCTACAAAGTTTCCAGTCCTAATTGGGATATAGACTGTTTCCCCTTTCTATTTTAATTAGCTGAATAAATAGTTTAATTAATCATTAATCATTTCAATCCATATATTAAATAGAAAAAAAAAATCAAGTCTACTTTATTCAAGTTATTTGTACAAGAAGTTTGAACTCCAAAATCCAAATCTTTATTTTTTGGGTAAATTGCAAATATCACCTTATGTGGTAAACCCTTAAAATATGGAACAATAGTGTGGTTTATTTACTTTATAGACTTATCTCCTTTGCAACTTGTTTTATGCTTTGTTTTAAAAACCAGACCGGATCGATCGGTCCGACCGGTTCAACCGATTCAGTCTAGTCTAGTTAAAAGCCCCAAAACCGGTCAAAAACTAGGAAAAAACCAGGGTTGAACTGAAAATTTTGAAAAAAACGGTTCGATGCCCGGTTCGGTTTTTAAAACCATGGTTTCATGACATGTAGTCATATATAAGGATGGCAAAATGTACCCGACCCGACCCTAAACCCGGCCCGTTTAACATTAGGGTCGGGTCTGGGTTTTAATTAAAAACCTAAAGCGGGTTCGGGTCGGGTCCGGGTATTAGGCATGCCCGGCCCGAACCTGACCCGTATATATAATATTTAAAAAAAAAAAACCCTAAGTATAAATAGTCACTTTCCAACCCTAAATCCCTTGGACCCATACACTTTTCACTCTCACCCTCTCTTTGTCTTGCCAAGCCGCCTTCCCCTCACTCTTACTTGCACAAGACCGCCGTTGCTCCCTTCACTGGTGCCGCTCCATTCTCCACCTCTCCGGTCTTTCCTCCCTGCCTCCGTCACCTTGCCGTAGCCTGCAAACGCCTCTGCTCCTCCCTCACCTCGCCAAGCCCTCCTCCACATCACAAAGCCGCATCTCTCTCATCTCCCTCACCTCGTTGTGAACTCAAGCGTTTGCAATGAAACACTGAAAATCATTCTTTTTGTTCAAAGAATCAAGTTTGTATTTTCTAGTTTAAGTGCTATTTTTGTTGAATAGGATCGGATTGTTTGATTTGATTTTGTAGGGTCTTCTTTTTCGGACCTAGGGTTTATATGTTAAATCTTGTTTTTACTTTTGACGAGGGAAAATATTGTAAAGAAAAATAATGGTTTTTGTTTCGATCTATTGTATTTTCTATTGTAATCAAATTTGTATTTTCTAGTTTAAGTACTATTTTTATAATTCTTGTTATGATCTGTTGGTTGCTAAGAAAATAATGGTTTTTGTTGGTTTTCGATTTGTTCAAATTTGGATTTTCTTGTGTTCTTTTTCCCCTACCGTTTGGTTGCTGAGAAAATCAAAATCAGGCAAACATTTTTTTTATTGGGCCACAGAATGGGCCCTAAAGTACCATGGCCCAACGGGGCCCATGGAGCCCGGGGGGCCTGGCGGGCTGGGTTTAAAAAAAAGCCCATTTATTAAATGGGCCGGGTTCGGGTCATGAGTGCAGGCCCGCAGGTCGAGTTCGGGTATTAGAAAACCCGTCCCAAACCCGACCCGTTGCCATTCCTAGTCATATGGTGATATACAGACTTTTTTAGAGCTTTATCCAAGTCATGTTTTTTCTTATAATTGAAATCAGAAAACCTCGAATTTAAACTTGCTCTTGATTCTTGATTATATCAACCTTGTTCAATCTAAATTATGCTGTCGCTTTTTTTTTTCCTTGACTGAATAAATATTTTAATTAATCATTAATAATTTCAAATCAGTGGTGGCTCCAGGAATTTTGTTTAGGGCGGTCATTAAAAAACTTAAATGAAAAAAAAAATAGAAAGAGAACTTAAATATATCGAGTTATTGACAAAAAAAATTGAAGTTTTATAGTTTCCTTCTACAAGTTTTATAGTTTCCTGATTCTGGCCGAATCGGCCCAGTTCAGCGTGAATCGGCATGAATCAAAGCCGAGTCGGCACGAATCGGAGCCAAGTCGGTGCGAATTCGAAAAAAAAAAAAAAAAGGACTAAGGCGTGGCACTGACTCGCAGGCAGCAGCGTCACCGTGTCGAACGCAGGTGCGGCACCCATTTTGCGATGTCCGTGCATCAAAGATTTAGATATGAATATATTGTTCCTCTTTTCATTGTTGGGTTCAGATCTTCCTTTCACATCCATTATTGCCGGTAATCTACTGATCAAGGACTGGTTCTTTTCCTCTTTCTCTTATTCGTCCCAACGTTGATTGCATCTACCTATTTGGCAAAGCTATTTTAGTAAGTTCTCTTTGCCTCTTTGACATGTCTCTGTGCTATTGATTTATTTATTTATTATTATTATTATTATTTGCATTTATCAGGTTCAAACCACAGCCAAAATAGAAAAATTAAAAAGTGAAATTAACAACCCAAATTTTAGAAGTTTCAAAACAAGGACAATACAAATGAACACTCGTTTGAAGGAATCTTTTCTCTATCACACAACCCAATCTTTAGTTTGGTAGGTGAAAGTCATGAGAGGAGTGAAGTATTTATGGGTGGGTTTGGAAAAATTCTTCCGTGTGAAGATTCGAATTCCTCTTAGAGTATCACAAGTTCATTATTATCAATTGTTATTTTTTCCAACAATTATCAATTTCAAATGATGTTATTTTTTATTTATTTTAAATCTAGTATATAGATATACATAGAAATAAAATCTAATCATTCAAATTATAGACAAATATCTACCAAATTAATTATAATTGGAACTCTTCTAAAATTTTCAACATAGGTAGGAATATAACCTATAGAGAATCCAAAAATGATAGGCGTGTAACATGCTAGGCTCAACAACTGTGCCATTTGCTAAGTTCTGAGATGCCCAGTTGTCCACATATCACAATTTTCAAACCTGGAGGCTGGAACCCAATTTTAGAAATACAAAAAAAAAGAAAAAGTAAAGAAGACTTTGTTTATATTGTATTTACAAAGTAAACATGCAAAAAGTAGCAAATATTCTACACGTCTACAAAAAGTATACAACATCTGCCGCTTTATGTGTGTACAATGCAAATTTACAATGTACTGTAAAGAATTTCCCCAAAAAAAAAAACCATCTTTTATCTTGCAAAGTGTTAAATTTGGTGGCTGCTTGTTTTAATAATTGAGAGAGGGAAGGAAATTTAAGCGAAGTTTCATCGTTGGAGAGAGAGAATGAAGAAAAGGACGTGGATCGATCACTAGAAACTTTCAATTTCACATGAATAATTCTACGAAAAACACTAGTCAAGTCAGTCCATATATGTAATATAAAAATCTCCTTTTAAATTGCTTGACCACTCCTCTTCCCGTCTATTCTCTTCCTCCTATTCTTCGCTATTACCTTTTTCTTTTCTCTCTCTCTCTTTCTTGCTCTTCAAAGTCTATTATTACCTTCTCTCTCTCTCCTTCTTACTCTTGCTGACCTCCACTATTGACCGCATCTACCTATTTCCAAGCTTGAAGCTACAACAGTAAGTGCACTCTCACATGTCTTTTATGCTGTTATTATTATTATTAGTATTATTATTTGCTTTTTTCTTTTATATCTTGGCTGAATTAATATTTTAATTAACACAACGAAAGACAATAACCTCTTCCATTTTCTGTCTCCTTAGAGGGTAAAGTGGCCATTTTACACCAACTCTAGGCTCAGTCAAAGCTTCTCTATTGGGGCTTGGAACATGAGAGACGTGTATTGTGCAAAACTAGAACAAGCACCTGACAATTTAAGGCCTGTTTGGTAGAGGAGTTTGAGTAATGTTGTTTGTAATTTTTTGAAATACGTGTAGATGAAAAAGTGTGTGGAAATGTATGTAAGGTTGTTTAAAAACTAAAAATGTATGTTTTATCTACTCTATCAAACAGAGCCTTAATAACTTAGCATTTAATGCTAGTTGTTCTAGATACTTCAAATTTAGCTAATTAGTCAAACCATTAACTTGATAGGGAAGCATTTTTCATGGTCTCTAGCCAACGAGCTACTCAAGAGCTTTAAATCCTTGTGATGATATAAAGTCATTCTAGCAGATGAGTTGGTTAGGGAAAAACCAAGAATTTCATGAAGTTTCAGTGGCAGCTAGGGGTGTCTACCCACGATTCGGAATCAATTAGAACCGACTCACTCACGACTAATCAAAGAGCTCTGGCAATCAGTGGTTGGTAGTGGGTTACGAATCATAGAAACCGATTCCAGTGGTTGATTGGTGGGTTCTCTCCTCTAAAACCCGCTTCAACCAACCTAGCCATGAAACTTTCCCAAATCCAACGATCCAAGCTCTCTCCAGTGAGTTTTAGGTCAAAATACTTTAGATTCAACAAGATTTATGCTGGATTTAGGGAAATTTCACCAAATCTAGTAAGATCTGAGCCTGATTTGGTGGAAATCTCACTAGATCTAGCGAGATCTCACCAGATCTGGTGAGATCTCCATCGAATTTGGTGAGATTTCGCCTTCAATGCATTGTTTTGGCCGAATTTCTCCACCGTGGACGATTTCGACCGAACTGGCCACTTTTCAACGCAAAATTCGACTGCTCCGATCTGGCTCCCTCGCCGGTCGACGGCGGCTTTGAACTTCCTCCGCTCGATTCTGTCGAGTCACTCGTGGGTTAGGTACAAACTTGACCCGGACCAGCTTGTGGACACCCCTGATGGCAACTTCAAGAATGTTTTTTAGGGTAGTCAACAAATATTGAAATTACAGGATCGTTATATAGCTAACGAACCTTTAATCCACAGGTTCGTCCATGTAGGTGACGAGCATACAGTCCATAAGGTCATCATATGAAAAGATGACCATACGGCATTAATGGTGCAACCATTAATATTTTTGTAATCGACGAGCTCCAATGGACAGAAAGACCAATCATGAGCTAGTTAAACCTCCATTTAAGCTCAAGCAAATGTTACTCAAACAACCGAAAGAGCCATTATGAGGCCAAGGACGGTTACAGTAATAATGAGGCTCCTAACAGTTATATCAAGGCTATAAATAAGCCACCAAACACCAGAAACAAGGTATACAATTCAATTACATAGAATTACATTCTTATTTTTTGAGAGATATTGAGAATTTTACTAACTTAATCATCAGAGAACCATTGGCTAATGCCACTTCGATGTCTTTTTCTCTCATCTTTGTAGGGAATGTGAACTTGTCATATGTTCTGATAGGCAAAAAATGTATTGACCCCTTTGGCAAATTAATTAATTAACTATCTAAGTTAATTAATTAAGTCAATTTAACATGCAATAGCATGGTAGAACGAACAAATCACCAATTAAATTAAATGTAGCGGAAATTAAATTTGACACAAGTGATTTGTTTACGAATGGGAAAAACTACCGAGACAAAACCCCACTGGGTGAATTTAAGGTCACCACTCCCGAGAATCCACTATTATTAGTCACAAGCGGTTACAAGTAAAAAGAATCCCAGTACCTGATATCAACCTACAATTGAACCTTTACCCTAATATCCAATTGGACTTGTATTGTAATAGCAATCTCTTCGTTCAATGCACGAATCCTAGTACGTGACTAACCAATGATGCACGGATCCTTGTACATGACTAACACACCAACTTGAGGAAGATGTTGGCTGCAAAGTTCTTTAATTCATCAATAGTGAAGATTAGGATGCTCCTTGGTCACAAAATCTTTGGCGTAAAGACGCAGTAGCTTCTACAGCGAATATGATGAACTAGAGCAATTTTTGTTTCCGTTCACAATATGCGTGTATAATCACTTTGCATCACTCATGACAGCTCTTAAAATAATTCTTATATATGTCTAGGATTGTAAGAAAAGAAACCCTACACAAATACTCAAGGATATGCGTGTAATCAAATCTGGAATTTCTGATTTTGTAATTCTCGACAGATACAACTTGTGTCGAGCTTTAACATTAAATATCGATAGAGGTCTTTCTGTATACAACAATTTTTTTTTAAAACATTTTTGTTAACAATACACGTGCTAACGTAAAAACAATCTTTCTCCACAAAAAAAAAAAAAAAAAAAAAAAAAAAAAAAAAAAAGTAAAAACATTAAATTGAAATGAATAAGAGGATATAAAATACGTTAAAATTGCTACATTATTACTTCTCTTCTTCAATTCTACTACCACTTCACTTTCTATTGGCATCCGTTGGCGCTGCAAAAACTAATACAGTAAGTGCACTCTAACATGTCCTTCATTCCATTGATTTTATATTTCTTGGATAAATTAATAGTTTATTAACACAACAATTCAAATAAGATGAAAAAATTAATGAATTTGATGTCTAACAATATCGAGAAGATAGACAGAATATGGAGCTATAACGTTTAAAGCATGATGATCTAGGATTAATCCATTAGATCCAATTCTCTAGCTAGCCTGTGAAACAACCAAAAGAGCAACCTTTTATTTTATATTTTATTATACATGCCCAAATCTAGTTATTACAACATGAAGGAATGAAGAATAGTAACAATTGTTGAGCTTCTTGAGAACTGATGCGGAGACAAGGCAATTATAATAACTATGCACTATCATATCTATCATATCATCCGGTGAATATAATATTTGATAAATTGTTTTAATTTTTTGAGTTAGTTTTATTATCCAAAATTGAATCTCATGGAGTGTACGCTCAATACCTTCATAGAGATAAGGCTTTAAATAACTTGGCTATTTATGAATAAGTCAAACTCAGTTAAAAAAGAACCCATTTATTTCTGTGATTGATTATGTAGAAAAAATGAAGGTATTGAGTGTAAACACCATACATACTTACATAGGAAAGTTGTAGCTTTAACTTCAACTTTGTTTATAAAAAATACTTTAACATGATAATAGCTTGGTGAACTTAAATTTAGTTTTAAGGGGGTAGGAGAGAGAGAGAGAGAGAGAAGGGGCCCTCTTATCCTGTGACTAGTTGCTTCTTCGTTTCTAATTTATGTAATTTTTAATTATTATTATTATTATTATTATTTTTTCCATTTTTTGATTTAGATATGAATATATTGTTCCTCTTTTCATTGTTGGGTTCAGATCTTCCTTTCACATCCATTATTGCTGGTAATCTACTGATCAAGGACTGGTTCTTTTCCTCTTTCTCTTATTCTTCCCAACGTTGATTGCATCTACCTATCTGCAAAGCTATTTTCGTAAGTTCTCTTTGCCTCTTTGACATGTCTCTGTGCTATTGATTTTTTTTATTATTTTTTTTGCATTTATCAGGTTCAAACCACAGCCAAAACAGAAAAATTAAAAAGTGAAATTAACAACCCAAATTTTAAAAGTTTCAAAACAAGGACAATACAAATGAACACTCATTTGAAGGAATCTTTTCTCAGTCACACAACCCAATCTTTAGCTTGGTCGGTGAAAGTCAAGAGAGGAGTGAAGTAAATACTCAAAAAGAAGCAAATGTACATTTGCAAAAAGTGTATAATATTTACTGTGGGGAATAAAAGAACCTAAACAAGTATTTGGGCCTTGGGCTTTATTGATGGACGCTAGTTCGTTTTTGACTAAAAGCCTTTAAGGCTGTAGGTCGGCTCAAAGGTCGAGGGTCTGAGGATTCGTCCGAGGACGAATCCCTCCTCGAACAAACCTGCGATGACCCTGGGATTTGCCAAAAAGATCAAAGCAGAGTTCTGGAAAAATTGTTGGTTAAGAGGGGGATTCAAGTACCCACTAGACGCAACGGTGTGAGAGAAATATCTTAGAAAAAGGCTGCTACATCCACATAAAAAATCCTGCACCTACCTCCCCAGCCACATTAATGGGGAAGTGACCCCTGAACAGTAAAATACCACATTCTTGCTATTATTTAAGGACTTTAGGAAGGTGGTGGAATGGGGGGGATAAGATTTGTGTGACACGTGGACAAAGAAGGAAGAAGAAGTATTTAAGAAGAGAAGAGAGTAAAGAAAAAGGGGGGGTTTAGCTAAAAAGAAATTATTAGAACTGTAACCTTTGGAAGAGAAAAGAGAAAATAATACATAGATCGTTCTCGGCTTACGTCCGAGGAGGTTCTTTTGTCACGTTTGTTTATTATTTGCAAATATTGTAACACTTTAGCCAATTTGTCAAGCTTCCAACACCCCTAAACTAGATTTCAAATCCACACTCTACAAATTTTATTGTTTAAGGCTCATTGGGCCTGAGCCCACATTGGTCTTTGGGTCCACGCGATTGTGCACTTACAATTGGCGCCGTCTGTGGGAAATCTAGTGTTGGAGGAGCTGGAACACCATGGCAGGCTTAGGCTCACACCATGCAGAATCTCAAGGATCACAACCGGAGGATCTTTTCGAGTGTCTTGAGCGCCGGAGGGATCGAGAGGGCAGCGTTCACACTGAATATCCTAGAGCAAGTCATACTCACGGTGGAGGTAGTACTACCCATGAAGATGGTGCCAAGACCATGCAGAAGGAGATTAATCACCTTAAGAGGAAGCTACGCCACGTCAGACGGAGGCGTTCGCCATCCTCATCTAATCCTTCTTTAGGGGAATCCCGGGGAAGTAGTTACAGTTCAAGGTCATGGTTGCCCCCCAGCAAAACATCCTCTTGTGAACAGGATGACCCACCAGGTTGTAGGCACAAGAAGCTCCCCTCCAGCGGCTTGGGGAACGATGCTATGAGCCTGGCGTTGCACCAACTCTCCAAATCACCATTCTCACGTAGGATTGAGAATGGAAGACTCCCCAGAAGGTTCACCCAGCCTACCTTCACCATTTATAACGGCCGGACTGATCCAGTGTAACATGTGAGCCACTTTAACCAGAGAATGGCGGTGCATTCTCACAATGAGACCTTGATGTGCAAAGTCTTCCCTTCTAGCTTGGGACTTGTTGCTATGAGGTGGTTCAACGGCCTTAAATCGGGGTCTGTAGGTTCGTTCGGGGAACTTACAAGAGCATTCGCGTCACGGTTTATCACATGCAGCAGAGTTCCTCGACCATTGGACTCACTGTTGTCTATGGCTATGAAGGAGAGAGAGACGTTGAAAGCATACTCCGACAGGTATTGGGAGATGTTCAACGAGATAGATGGTGATTTTGACGAAGTGGCAATCAATACTTTTAAAGTTGGCCTTCCAACTGATCATGACTTGAGGAAGTCCTTGACCAAAAAACCTATACGGAGTGTACGTCGTCTCATGGACCGTATTGATGAATACAAAAGGGTAGAGGAAGACCAACAGCAAGGAAAGGGTAAGGCGAAGGTTATCCTGCAGGAGAGAAGGGATTTCAAGTCGGACAGATATCACAACAACAAGCCGAGAAGAGATTACTCCGGGAAGTCTGGCTCGGCAGCACCTCAGACTGCTAATACTGTATTCCAAGAACCGGTGCACCAGCTGCTGGAGAAGGTCTGTAAGGAACCCTACTTCAGATGGCCTAGTAAGATGGCGGCGGATCCTGCCAGGAAGAATCAGAATCTCTTTTGTCAATACCATCAAGACGTGGGTCATACTACCGAGAACTGTCGGACCCTCTGGAATCACTTGGAGCAGCTTGTCGGTGAAGGAAAATTAAAGCAACACCTATACCAACCTAACGGGTAGGGCAGTCAGTCCAGCTCGAATAATCAAAAAAATAGTTCATCTCGGCTATCCTTGGGAACCATCAACGTTATTTTTGCTGCACCTGGCAGAACTAGTTCATGTCCCACTAGGGTGATGGCAGTTTCGCACTCCCATGCCGCGGAGGTGGGCTCCAAGCCGAAGAGGTTGAAGGTGAATGTGCATGTCTTGGGATTTTCAAAGAAGGATAAGGTTAGGACCATCCAACCCTATGACGATGCCTTGGTGGTCACTCTGAGGATAGGGAATTACGATGTAAAAAAGGTGATGATTGATCAAGGTAGCGGCGTCGACATCATGTATCCTGATTTATTCAGGGGGCTAAGGTTGAAACTGGAGGATCTTACTCCTTATGACTCGCCACTTATAAGCTTTGAAGGTAAAGCTGTCGTACCGAAGGGACAGATTCATTTACCCATGCAATCTGGCTCGAAAACGGTTGAGGTGGATTTTATTGTGGTTGACGCATATTCCCCATACACAGCCATTCTTGCTAGGCCATGGCTGCACGCTTTGGGTGCTGTTTCCTCCACCTTGCATGTTAAGGTCAAGTTCCCTTCGGGGGAATACATTGAGGAAATTCTTGGCAGCCAGGCGGTGGCCAAGCAATGCATATCGGCTGCAGTGTTGCATCAGGCCGAAACAGAGTCTTCGGCCTCGGCCGTGAAAGACTTATAGCAATTAACAAATTTGGATGCACCCGATGTGGTGACAGCAGAGGAAGCCCTATGCAAAGATTTGGAGAAGTTTCTGATAGCGGATGATCCTGAAAGGTTCTTTCAAGTTGGCATACGTTTACCATACCAGGAGAAGATGAACTTGTTGGAGTTTCTGAAGGACAACATCGATGTTTTTGCGTAGGATCCCTATGAAGCTCTGGGGGTAGACCCAAGCTTCATTTGTCATCATTTGAACGTCAACCCTGCTGTTGTTCCTAGAAGGCAGCCACCTCGACGTTCTTCTAAGGAACACTCCGAGGCTGTCAAAGAAGAGGTGCTCAAGCTCAAGAGGGCTGGGGCTATTAAGGAAGTTTTTTACCCGGAGTGGTTGGCGCACACGGTGGTGGTCAAAAAGAAAAATGAAAAATGGTGAGTATGTGTGGACTTCACAGATTTAAACAAAGCCTGCCCAAAGGACTCGTTTCTGATGCCGCACATCGACCAGCTGGTTAATGCCACGGTCGGGCATCCTCGGATGAGTTTTCTAGATGCCTTCTAGAGTTATCACCAAATTCCACTGGCGGCAGAGGATCAAGAGAAAACTGCTTTTATTACTCTAACAGGGAATTATCACTATAAAGTGATGTCGTTCGGATTGAAGAATGCTAAGGCTACTTACCAAAGGATGATGACCAGAATATTTGAATTGCAGCTTGGAAAGACCATTGAGATATACATGGATGACATGGTGGTTAAGAGTAAGACGATATTTGCACACGTGAAAGATTTAGACGACACTTTTCAAGTACTTAGAAAGTACAAGTTGCGTCTTAATGCCTCGAAGTGTTCTTTCGGGGTGGGTTCTAGGAAGTTCCTAGGATATATGGTTACTCATAGAGGAATAGAGGTGAATCCGGCACAAGTCAGAGCTATTCAATCCTTATAGCCACCTCAGAATCCAAAGGAAGTTCAGAAATTGACTGGAATGATCGCTGCTCTCAGCAGGTTCATCTCTCGGTCAGCTGACAGATGCAGGCCTTTCTTCCAACTGTTGAATAAGTGGAGGGGGTTCAAATGGTCCGAGGAGTGCGTCGTAGCCTTCCAACAACTTAAGGAATATCTTTCTCGGCCACCCATTATGTTCCGGCCTGAAGTAGATAAAGTCCTGTTTGCATATCTGATAGTAGCCGTCCATGCGGTCAGCCTGGTACTCATAAGGGACGACGGTGGGGTGCAAAGACTGGTCTACTACGTCAGTAAATCCTTGAATGAAGTCGAGGTGCGTTACCTACTTTTGGAGAAAGCACTTTTAGCCTTAGTTCATGCCACGCAGAAGCTTCCTCACTATTTTCAGTCCCACACCGTCGTAATTCTGACCCAACTGCCTCTCAAGTCAGTGTTGCGCAGTGCGGACTACTCTGGAAGGGTGGCTAAATGGGGAACTATATTGGGAGCTTTTGATATTAAATACATGCCACGCACCTCGGTGAAGGGCCAAGTTCTTACGGATTTGACGGCGGAGTTCGCGAAACCATTGTTGGAAGAAATTGTGATGGAATCACACATGGATAAAAAATCAGTTGGTGTGATCACGTGCATAGGACCTCCCACTTGGAAAGTGTTCATTGATGGGGCAGCTAACCAAAGAGGGTCTGGTATTGGACTTGTCTTGGTATCCCCCACGGGAATCGTCTTCGAAAAATCTCTAAGGTTGGCGTTCTTGGCTACTAATAACGAGGCTGAGTACGAAGCAGTCTTGGTCGGAATGAACATGGTGTAAAGGATGGGTGGAAAGGGAGTACATATGCTTTCAGATTCTCAGTTAGTGGTCAGCCAGGTGACAGGGACCATGGAGGCCAAGGATTCAAGAATGCATGAATACTTGACCCAGGTCAAATATTTACAATCTAAATTCGATTCCTTCATCCTGTCTCATGTTTCAAGAAGTAGAAATACACATGTAGATTCTTTGGCTACCTTAGCAACATCCTCGGCTCAGGGTTTGCCTAGGATTATCCTTGTTGAAGATTTGCTGGAGCCAGCTCTTGCCACTGTTGGTGCACCCCGTATCCATTTAATAAGGTCTGGACCTAGTTGGATCGACCCTGTGATATCTTTTCTGAAAAACGACATTCTTCCCGAGGACAAGTCTGAAGCAGACAAGATCCGACGAAAGGCACTGTGTTTCTAGTTGTCCGAGGACCAGAAGCTGTATAAACGATCCTTCTCCGGACCATACTTGTTATGTGTGCAACCTAAGTCAACGGAGGCACTTTTGGAAGAACTGCATGAGGGAATTTGTGGAAGCCACACTGGGGGAAGATCACTAGCTCATAGGGCTCTAACTCAGGGATATTGGTGGCTCAATATGCAGAGGGAAGCTCAGGACTATGCAAGAAAGTGTGACCAATGCCAGAGGTTCGCTCCAATATTCATCAGCCTGGAGGAGTCCTCAATCCTCTCTCCAGTCCTTGGCCCTTCGCTCAATGGGGATTGGACATAGTAAAGCCATTCCGAGGGCTGTAGGAAACAAAAGGTGGCTACTCGTGGGAATCGACTACTTCACCAAGTGGGTCGAGGCCGAGCCCTTAGCAAATATTAGGGATGTCGATTCCAAGAAGTTCATTTGGAAGAACATCATCACTAGGTTTGGGGTACCACACACACTCATTTCGGACAATGGCGTTCAATTTGATAGTAGAGCTTTTAGGAAATATTGTGGTGACATGGGCATCATAAATAGATACTCCACTCCAGCTTATCCTCAAGGAAATGGGCAAGCCGAGGCCGTTAACAAGGTCATAGTCAGTGGACTCAAGAAAAGGCTGGACGATGCGAAGGGCAGGTGGGTAGAAGAACTACCACATGTTTTATGGACATATCAAACTATGCTGTGAAGGTCCACTGGGGAAACGCCATTCTCTATGACTTATGGAGCCGAGGCAGTGATACCTTTAGAATCTGGTTTCTCCACACTAAAGACGAGTTCTTTTAGCCCAGAAAATAACAATGGCCTCCTGGAGAAGAGCCTGAATTTAGTTGAGGAACGGCGAGAGGCAACAATGGTCCAAATGGCTTATTATCAGCAGAAGCTTAAACGAGGGTATGATGCCCATGTGAAGCTGAGGCCCCTCGTGCCTGGGGATCTGGTGTTGAGGAAAGTCGTGGGCACTGCTAAAAACCCAGCTTGGGGTAAGCTAGGACCAAACTGGGAAGGACCATATCGGATCACTTCTGTAGCAGGCATAGGGTCATATCGATTAATTGATCTAGATGAAAAAGTTGTACAACGCCCATGGAATGTAAACAACTTTCAAAGGTATTATTATTAATAAAAGGTACTTTTGTTGTTCATAGTTTAGATTATGAATGTATATGGGTTTATAAATTACAACTCTCTAAGTATCAAATAGAAACTTGGTAATGCATAGTCCTCGGACCACATAGCTTGTGAAAATTGATATATTACTAAGTGTCAAACAGAAACTTCGTAATGCATGGTCCTCGAACTACATACTTTGTGGAAATTGATATCTTATCATTTGTTAAATAGAACCTTAGTTATGCCAGGTCCACAGACCTTCTACTTTGGAGAAATTAACATCTTAAGTTACTATTACTAAATATCAAACAGAAACTTGGTAATGTATGGTTCTCAGACCACATACTTTGTGGAAATTGATATATTACTAAATATCAAACAGAAACTTGGTAATGCATGGTCCTCGGACCACATACCTTGTAGAAATTGATATATTACTAAGTGTCAAACAGAAACTTGGTAATGCATGGTCCGAGGACTACATACTTTGTGGAAATTGATATCTTATTATTTGTTAAATAGAACCTTAGTTATGCCGGGTTCACAGACCTTCTACTTTGGGGAAATTAACATCTTAAGTTACTATTACTAAATATTAAACAGAAACTTGGTAATGTATGGTCCTCAGACCACATACTTTGTGAAAATTGATATATTACTAAATATCAAACAGAAACTTGGTAATGCATGGTCCTCGGACCACATACCTTGTGGAAATTGATATATTACTAAGTGTCAAACAGTAACTTGGTAATGCATGGTCCTTGGACCACATACCTTGTGGAAATTGATATCTTATCATTTGTTAAACAGAACCTTAGTTATGCCGGGTCCACAGACCTTCTACTTTGGAAAAATTAACATCTTAAGTTACTATTACTAAATATCAAGCAGAAACTTGGTAATGCATGGTCCTCGGACCACATACCTTGTGGAAATTGATATATTACTAAATGTCAAACAGAAACTTGGTAATGCATGGTCCTCGGACCACATACCTTGTGGAAATTGATATCTTATCATTTGTTAAACAAAACCTTAGTTATGCCGGGTCCACAGACCTTCTACTTTGGGAAGATTAACATCTTAAATTACTATTACTAAATGTCAAACAGAAATTTGGTTAAGTATGGTCCTCGAACCACATGCCTTGTGGAAATTGATATCTTATCATTTGTCAAACAGAACCATGTTTAAATAGAATCTTAAGTTATACATCTTTAAGTATCAAGCAAAAATTTGGTAAGGTAGGGTCCTCGAACCCCACACTTTACTAAAATTAGCGTTTCAGGTTACAAATTCTAAGTATCACATGGGTTTGCAAAGTGAGACACTACTTACCATCTAAACCAAGTTTGTTTTTGTCAGGTTTTTGAACACTTTACTTTACAGATGTTTACAAAAAGTTAAGTTAGCCTGTTAGGCGTTCGTTATTGCTTCATGCTTTCTACATTCCTAAAATGTAATTTGCGAGGAACAAGGCAAGTATGTGTACTGTTGTTTAAAGTTGTAATTGTTCAACTACTGAGAGTGGATTTAGCTGTTCCATTCATTCTTTCGCTGTGTGCTAATGAGAACTTTTATGGTAAACACAAAGATAAAATAAATACAAGTCAAATGAAAATCAAACGAAACTATCTTTCATTAATTGTTTTGACATACATTACATGGAAAATCTTAATTACAAAGAAAAAGAAGCCCTAGGCTCGGCCCTAAGCTTTTTGAGGGGGGTCTTGCTGGGAAGTGCTAGTAGCTTCAGTGTTTTTTAACTCCAACTCAAAGAAAGACAGAACTTGTTTTCCTTTGTTTGCTGTAGTTGTTGGAGGGACAATAGGCTCCACACTTTGGCTTAAGTCCTTCTCGGCACCTTTACACCCTTCCTTCTCTTTATTGGAACCTGAAGGTTCTGTAGGATCTGGAATGGGCTCTGGGATCACAGGAGGGAGAGCAGAAGGAGCTGTCTTAGGGGCAGGAGAGACAGCAGGAGCCTCTTTTATCTCTTGTATGTCAAGGGGAAGCTAAACGTTCTCGGGCTTCCTCAGCTCGGAAGCTGAAGGAACCCCTACTACGTTTAGGGCTTCGCCCCAGACTTGCTGAAAGTATTCTCGGCACAAGGCCGCGAACGCGTCTGTCAGCTGGTC
This sequence comes from Castanea mollissima, assembly GCA_014183005.1. Classification (NCBI taxonomy): domain Eukaryota; kingdom Viridiplantae; phylum Streptophyta; class Magnoliopsida; order Fagales; family Fagaceae; genus Castanea; species Castanea mollissima. The sequence goes on from JACAVU010000007.1 coordinate 960,172, forward strand.
TTCTGTCGCCGCCACCCCTTCCTTGTAGCTAGCCTTCTTCGCAGCCTCCAGTGAATCCTTGAAGGTGCGAGCTTCGTTCTTCATCTGCGCAAGCTCCTTCTCTAAGTCAGAGCATTCCTTCTGAGCTTTGGAGAGCTCATCATCCTTTTGATGAAGAAGCTTGCACTGCCCTTCGACTTGAGTCCTCATCGTTCTCAGGCTGGCCTCGGCGCCGTCTCTTTCTCTTTTTAGGTTGGCTAGTTGAGAAGAGAGTTTCTCATTTTCAGAGAGGGCCTGGCCTAGGGACTTCTCAGTCTCCATCCGGATCTCCTGCTCCATTCCAGCCGTCTTCCGAGAATCCTCCACGAACTTCTCGGCATCAAAGACCTCTTGAACGGCCTATGATAAAGTATCAGAGGGTTAAACACAAGAAAACATTTACTAATAGACAGATATCATGAAGAAAGGAGTGAAACTTACCAGGGCTAAGTCCCTTTTCAAAGAAAGGAACAGCTGAGGCTGGCTCATTTTCTCCAAGGCTTCCATATCCTTGGGCAGCAGAAGAGGATGTTCCAACACATTGGCCAGGTGGAGGGCGTGGCCTTGTTGGAATGCCCTGCTATTGGACTGGCAGGAGATCGGTGCGCCGTCCACTCTCAACTCGGGAGACCAAGTAGCCGGTGCTTGGCGCATTTCGACCAGGGGTCCCTAATCTCCCCGCTTTCAACTGAACGAGCACGTCCCTTGCCTTTGTCCGGTTTCTGCTGCTGAGCTTGCTGTGGCTGCTGTTTTTGTTTTTTTAGCTTCTCGCCACCAGCCTCCTCAGCCTCCCCCTTTCTTTTCTTCTTGGGCTCCTCGATGAGAGGCTTAGGATCGGCTGGGGGAGGGGGTGGTGGCAAGGACGGGGGAACTTGAGACCCCCCCGCTCCTTTCTTGGCGACTCGCTCGTCTCTCTTGTTCAAAAGGCCTTTGAGCACGTCCATCTCTTCCTCCTCGGAACTGTCGTCAGGACGATTAACCCTGCAATTCCGGAATACAACTATTAACCCTGCAATTCCGGAGGCCTCGGCGGGCTCGTCCGCCTCATTAGAAAGTACGACATATTGGTTTCCCCAGGGTCTTTCGACGTCCTCGAGCTGAAACTGGTCTATCTCCTCGTTCAACGAGTGCGACGAGGACACTTGCTCCTCCGGGGCAGCGGTTGTCTGAGAGTGCGCCGAGAGGGGGATCGCCGCGATGGGTCGTGAGTATAGGATGGTGTTGAGTTCATCAGGGATGTCGTGGTCGTCGAGAAAGTGCGGCCTTGCTACGTTTATTCTCTGGCATCGTCTATCCCCCGCGATAATTGCGTTCTCTATCTCTTGGAAGTCTGAGGATAGGGGGTCGTATCCAAGTATCAAATGAGCCGCCCTTACTTGTAGGTCTTCACTTACAAAGACTTCTGAACGGAGAACGCGGTTTAGGTCGGCAACGTTGCAGTGGCTCAATCGCGGGCGTACGTGCTGTTTATCTGCTAAAAAGGATATCAAAGAAGCCAAGTATGGTCAAATCTGTAATACGTATGAGAAATCGGAATTAACGGTGTGCAAAAGGAAATAAACATTTAAGGATTTTGAGATTGAAGTATGGGGTAGGGAAATTAGCTCCTAAGGAGTCACACCTGGATCTCCCCATACGATTGGGCAGTGAGGGCCGTCGTGCCAGTTGCCTGAGGCGATGAGGTAGTCGTCCTTCATGCCTTTATTAGACTTGGGCAAACAAGAAATTAACCTAACTACACTAGACCAGGATTTAATGTAATAACCTACGCTCTTAAGCTTGTGGCATTCATACATAAAGGCAACATCATGCCAAGTAAGGTTCAAGCCCATCTGCTCATTCAGAGCATCGACACTTCCTAAGACCTTAAATACATTGGGTGCGCATTGGTCTGGGCACAACCTGTGGTTGCGAAGGTATTCCCCAGTTACACTTCTCATAGGGAGGGTCATCCCACCTTTTATGAAAGCAATCATAGGGGGATGATAACCTCTCCCATCTTCCTAGAACCACCTACAGCTTCCGTCGGACAATATTTCAAGCCTATGTCACTGGGAATTTGGTATTTGGCCCTAAAGCCTTCCATCCCAGCGGCGGTTTCAACTAAGCACTTAAATTTACCCATCTAGGAGAAAGGAAAGGGCAAGTTTCAAGAGGAAAGTGGTTAAGAAGGGAGCCGAGGATAGAATCCGAGGAGAAAGTAGTAGAGAAAGTAAGAACTTACGAGTTTGTAGTTATGCGAGTTTCCACGGGTTTCTGGAGAAGAAAAGTGATGACTGATGCTCTGATGTGATTGAATTCTGAAGAAATGAATGAAGGCGCAGATTTCTAAGTGTTATGACGTGCGGGGGGCGGCCTCGAAATTGGATTCGTCCCGCCCAAATTTTCAGGAGGCGACAAGGACCGTTAGATATTCATCTTACCGTTGAACGTGGGGAACAGGGTGTAACTTACGGTCATAAATGCGCGCGTTCTGGAATTCGAAGTGCCAAACAGCATTTTCTAGGAACGAAACGATCTCCACATGCGTGGTGATATACGAAACGTGTGGAGGGAGCTCTGGTCGAATCAAAACTCTATTTTTCTCCTCAGATGGGGAAAAATAAAGTTTTGAGGGGCTATTGTGGGGAATAAAAGAACCTAAGCAAGTATTTGGGCCTTAGGCTTTATTGATGGACGCTAGTTCATTTTTTACTAAAAGCCTCTAGGGCTGCAGGTCGGCTCACAAGTCGAGGGTCTGAGGATTCGTCCGAGGACGAATCCCTCCTCGGACAAACCTGCGATGACCCTAGGATTCGCCAAAAAGATCAAGGCAGAGTTTTGGAAAAACTGTTGGTTAAGAGGGGAATTCAATTACCCTCTAGACGCAACGGTGTGAGAGAAATATCTCAGAAAAGGCTGCTACCTCCACATAAAAGATCCTGCACCTACCTCCCTGGCTGCATTAATGGAGAATTGACCCCTGAACAGTAAAATACCACATTCCTGCTATTATTTAAGGACTTTAGGAAGGTGGTGGAAGGGGGGGATAAGATTTGTGTGACACGTGGACGAAGAAGGAAGAAGAAGTATTTAAGAAGAGAAGATAGTAAAGAAAAAGGGGGGGGGGTGGTTTAGCTAAAAAGAAATTATTAGAACTGTAACTTTTGGAAGAGAAAAGAAAAAATAATACATAGATCGTTCTCGGCTTACGTCTGAGGAGGTTTTTTTGTCACGTTTGTTTATTATTTGCAAATATTGTAACACTTTAGCCAGTTTGTCAAGCTTCCAACACTCCTAAACTAGATTTCAAATTCACACTCTACAAATTTTATTGTTTAAGGCTCATTGGGCCTGAGCCCTCGTTGGTCTTTGGGTCTAGGCGCGCGATTGTGCACTTACATTTACCATATTTTGTAAATGTGTAAACATTTACTACTTTTTGTGTGTCTACAATATAAATTTTCATTGTACCGTACTACCATACAATGTAAAAGAAGAAAATTTCAGTGAAGTTTCACACATTACTCGTTAGCCATTATAGAGAGAGAGAGAATGAAAGAAATTAAAAGACATGGATCGACCAGTGGAAACTTCCGTTTCACATTAATAATTCTATGGAAACACTGGTTAAGTCAAATACATATATGTAATGTAATTTTACAGCTGTAATTTAATTAATTTAAAGAGTCAAACCAGTCAAGCCATCAAATTTGAACACAACTTATATATATATATATACACACATATAAATTACTAATTGAACTGGGTTTACAAATTAACAATAAGTTGCAATACTATTACTTCCTTTCTTTATCCTATTCTTCCGAATTCCCAAAGTTTACCTCTCCCTCCTCTTGGCGTCTATTGATTGCATCTATCTGTTTGCAAATAAATAGAGTAAGTGCACTATGACATTTCTTTCATGCTTTTTTTTCTTTTTGGTAACATGTCTTTCATGCTATTGGTTTAAAAAAGAAGAAGAAAAAATTAAATAATTTGATGTCTACCACTATCGAGAAGATAGAAAAAATATGGATTATAAAGTTTAAAGCATGCTCCTCTAGGATTACTATATCATATGATATCAATGACTGAATATAATATTCGATAAATGTATTTATATTTTATATGATTTGAACAATCTCTCTCTCTCTCTCTCCATATATATATATATATATATATATTAGAGAAACAGAGAAATAAACTAATTATTTAATATTATTAAAGAAACAGAATAAAGTTATTTTTATTCTTTTCTACATCAATTTTTTAAATTTATATTTGTTTATAATATTGCATTCTTTATGTATTTATTATCAGGAAAAAAATATGGGAAAAAAGAGAGATCGATTTTGGGATTACGCTGAGGACCTAAAGGGTCATTTCAAATGTAACTATTGTAAACATGAATTCCCTGGAGGTGCATCAAGGATTAAATCACACTTGGCTGGAGTTAAAGGGCGTGATATCCGTATATGTGATTTAGTGCCTGAAGATGTGCAAAGAGAAGCTTATGAAGCAACTCAAGGGACTAACAAAAAACTAAAAAATGCTTCAATCTCAAGTAGTGATAAGGGGAGTACAATCCCCTCAACTTCAATTTCAACAATTCAAAAGGAAAAAATTGTCACACAGGTCATTATCTAGTCCCAACTCTACAAATAGTTGTTTATTTGTAACACAACCACACTTTTAGTTTAACACTTTGAAATTTTTTTTCTTACTAATTTCTCTTCTGCAGAGCGAGGAAGAACATATAGATGAAATTGTGCTCGATGATGTTGTGGGTAGACTAGTAACCAAAGCGTTTTCACTTGCCACAAAGGATATCATTTTTAAGTGGGGTTTTAAGGAGGAGCTGGAAAGTCTTTTTGACTCATTATACAAGATTAAAGTTGTGTTACATCAAAAGAGACAAGTAAGTGATGAGTCTGTAAGGAAATGGTTAATGGAGCTTAGAGATGTAGCTTATGATGTTAATGATGTGCTAGACGAGTTTGACTATGAGATCATTCGGCAAAAGGTACAAATGGATCAGGTATGTCGCTTTTCATTCTGCAATCATCACGATAACGTTAAGAACATCAAACAATGGTTGGATAAACTTGTGAATGATGTAGCTGGCTTTGGTCTTAGAACAGAGTTGTTGAAATCAATCATCAAGATTAGGTTGGACAAGAATGAGGATTCATTCCTCAATGATTCAGAAGTTATTGGAAGAGAATGTGAAGTTGTAGAGATAGTGAACGAACTTATTAGTTCAAGCAATCAACAAGATATATCTGTTCTTCCAATCGTGGGTATTCCAGGTCTTGGAAAGACAACTTTAGCAAGGGTATTGTATAACCATGAAGAAATAAAGAAACACTTCGATGTGCTAGCATGGGTACATGTCAGTGGAAATTTTGATGTTGAAAAAATCTCAAAAAAGATTCGTAAATCTCTCAAAATAGACTTGACTAATTTAGAAATGAAGAAATATTTTCTTGTACTTGATGATATTTGGATCGAAGGCCGTGATAAATGGGATATTTTAAGGAGACACTTGGTTGGGATTAATTCCAATTCTAGAATTAACATTATTGTGACAACGCGTAGCAAAAAAGTAGCTGACATTATGGGGACACTTCCTCCACATCACTTAAAAAATTTATCACAAGCTGATTGTTGGTCTATATTAGAAAAAAGAGTATTTGCAGATCAAGGAAAATCACCAACTTTTGATTTGAAGGCCAGTGGAATGGAGATTGCTAAAAGATGTAGAGGGGTTCCATTGGTTGCAAGAATTTTAGGGGAAGCAATGCATGTTAAATGTGATAAAAACGAATGGTTAGCAATTCAAAATGATAAAATTTGGAATTTGTTGGATGATGATAATATCTTTCCAGCGCTAAAGTTATGCTTTGATAATCTTCCAATACCATCTTTGAAAAAATGTTTTGCATATTGTGCAATTTTTCCTAAAGATTATGACATTAAAAAGGATGAATTAATTCAATATTGGATGGCTGAAGGATTTCTTGAACTAGCTGAAGAAGCTAATATGGTGATGGAGGATATTGGTGATATGTATTTCAATATTTTGTTGGCCACTTCCTTTTTCCAAAGTGCTAGAAAGGATTCCTATGGTAATATTATTAGTTGCAAAATGCATGATTTGGTGCACGATTTTGCACACTTAATTTCAAAATCTGAAACTTTGATTTTGGAGAGAGATCCAGTGGATAGTGTCAAAAATGTTCGACATTTATTTGTTCGATCTAATGGCGACCCAACACCCAGAAGTTCATTTAGCGGAGATGGTTTCTTAAAATTGCGCACATTAATTTCAGAAGATGACGGCTTTTACAACATGTTACCAAATTTGAAATGCTTACGTGTTTTAAATATACCTGGGAATCCTATAATGTTCATTGAGCAATTAGTACATTTGAAATTTCTTCGCATCTCAAACATTGGGGAATTGCCAGAATCCATCACCAAACTCTACAATTTGCAAACATTAATAATTAAAGGAGATGTAAAAAAGCTTCCAGAAGACCTTAGCAATATGATTAAGTTGAGACATATTCGTATTAATCATTTTGTGGGAGACATTACACCTAAAAATATGGGGCAGTTGACTTGCCTTCAAACATTGCAATTTTTTTATGTGGGTCCAAGTGAAGGTTATCGAATTAAAGAACTAGGATGTTTGAAGAATCTCAGAGGAAAAATAAACCTATACAATCTAGAGAACGTGGAAGATAAGGAAGAAGCCAAAAGTGCAAAATTAAAAGAAAAAGAAATATTCAAGTTGGAATTAGACTGGAACCGTCCATGGGTAAAGGACAGTTATGATAAAGATGTAAAGGTGTTGGAAGGCCTCCAGCCTCACCCAAATTTGAAAAGCTTAACAATCGGATTCTACGGAGGAAAGAAATTCCCATCATGGGTTGGTTTGTCTTCGCTATATCACAATTTGATTGAGATCAATTTGAGATATTGTATGAAATGCGAAGAAGTTCCCACTCTAGGGCAATTACCCTGTCTTAGGGTTCTTGAAATAAGAGAAATGGGGAAGGTAAGATGTATAGGAAGTGAGTTTTACTTTTACAGTGATGGGAGTTACAGAAATACTACTACATTATTTCCGGCGTTGAGAATACTCAAATTGGTGGCGATTCCAATCCTAGAAGAGTGGAAGGATGCAAAGGAGTTGACAACCACAGATGAGGTGTTGTTTGTGTTTCCTTGCCTTGAGGAGTTGAGTATTGAATGCTGTTATAAACTGAGATATTTGCCAGACTCACTGCGCACCTGCGTTTCCCTTCAGAAGTTGGTAGTATGGTATTGTCCTAATCTGATGTCATTGCCAGGTGTCCAGTCCCTTCAGAAGTTGGTAGTACAGTATTGTCCTAATCTGATGTCATTGCCAGGTGTTGGGTCCATAATAAGGTGTGGCATTGAAGACCCACCCAATGGGTTACAGTGTGTTATATATTCGGAGAATGGGGATTTTCGTCTGCCTTCTGCTTCCTCCATTCACCCCTCCCTCCAAAAGCTAAAGCTAATACGCTGTGGGTCTCTCCTGCTGGACCAAATTCAATACTTCATTGCCCTTAAAATTCTATGGATACAGGGATCTTATGAGATGGTAGCTTTGCCAGAGTGGTTTGGCAATCTTTCTTCTCTTCAAGAGTTGTATCTTTTAGATTGGTGGGAGCTGGTGCATCTGCCCACGGAGGACGCCATGCGACGCCTCACCCAATTGAAAACGCTGATCATTTATGATTGCCCCAAATTTGAAGACAATGAGCGGATCAAGATTAGCCACGTTCCATGGGTTAAAATCAATAGTTGGTAAGTCTACTCATACTTCCCTACTAATTCCTCTTCTTTTATTCTCTTATATTCGTAATGGGTGAGAGTATTCTTAATTGGACCCGATTAAGAAAATACTACAATTTGGGTTAATGGTACTTCAGATAAATAGTACAAATTAATCTCACTAACCCTTCTGCTTACACTTAATAAATCCTTTTTTTTTTTTTTCAATTTATGAAATTATTTGCAATCATTTGAGAAAAGATTTTAAAACAAGAGTTTAATTAGAAATTTTGTGATGGCTACTATTCAAATTGGCTTGCCGCTATTCAAATTTTTGTTGCTGCAAATTACCAAAATAATTAGAAGCATAGTCTATTTAACAATTTTTTGATTGTTACCTATTGTCTTGCTACTATCGAATTTCTATTTGCTAGCCTATTTTCTTTCTACAAATTTTTCAATACAAAATTTTTTGGACATTGGGAAATTTGGAATATTGAATCAATCACTGTTAGAGCTGTCCACATACTCATTATTTCGCTCAGCATTTTGATACTGTAAGAGTTCATGGATTAGTTCTTTTGCTTACGGCTGTCTAAAACTTGACAGTAGATTTTATTGATTTGCACTGGGTCATAATTGCTCTGTTCATGAGGGTGGATTTATTGTGGAAAATGGAGCTTAGTTGCATAAGAATGAGAAATTGGGTGGGTGAAGGTCTTGCTGATTTTCATTTCATGTTTGGGTTGGGAGGTCAGTTTTACTAAGGGACCATGAAATTATGTGATCCTTAGTCCTACTACTACAAGCAAATTTTTTTGGTAAAATTAAAATTTCAGACAGCACTGAAGGTGTTGATGGTTCTAATATAGATATGGTTTTTACCTTTTGAAGGGAGGAGCCATATTACTCTGATTAACTCAGGAAGCTGGCAAGAAGTTTGCATCTAATTTACTTGATGACAACCGATGCCAAGGTACTTCAAGTTTTCTTTCACTTACCATTTGAATTATGTGTACATAATATACTTCGTAATTGGTCATTTACAAAACCCAATTCAGTTCAATGCTCAGTAAGTCTACTCATACTACCCTATATCCTCTTCTATTCTCTTATATTCGTAATGGGTGAGAGTATTCCTGGTATGAATATTAAGTGGATGTCACTAATGAAATATATAAATACTACAATTTGGTTTAATGGTTTTGAAATAAATAGTAGAAATTTATCTCACCAACCACCATGGCAACTTTTAAAAACTTCTACTCTTCTTCTTCAGTCCTAGAAATTATCTGCAATCATGTGCAAAAAGTCACTAAAACCATAATTTAATTAAAAAGTCACTAAAACCAATCCCTCTCACTGTCACGTTTATTGGGTCACAACTTCAACTACTTGTACACAAGGATTCTACTGGTACCAACCAAAAACAATTTTTTTTTTTTTTTTTTTTGGGATTTTAAGATGGTTTTGTCAAATGGGTATGCCAATTTTGTTTAAAAGATGTGATTTTTTTCTGTTGGGTTTTGGTTCTTTCTTGTATTAACTTTGTTATATCCTATGTATTTCTATTGTAATGATGACTTGGTTCAGTAATAAGTTTATGTTGGTATCAATGTTATTAATATGTCTCATAATATGGTACAAATGTGAAAATTGCACACATTCAGATTGCACTATGGATGGAATGTGATTTGTGTGGTTGTTTAGTACTAATTTTGTTGTATGTTAACTCATATCAGATGGTTGGGAAAAGAGTTGGGAGCAAGGTGTGACCCGATGGGATTTAGGAGAACTGACACCAATTCTTTTACATCTTCATCAGACAGGAGCTCTTCCCAAGGGTAGGGCTTTAGTCCCTGGTTGTGGCAATGTAAGTTCTATGGTTCATTCTTACTCACAAGATATTAGTTTCTGAGATATTAATTCAATTTCTTATATATTTATGCAAGTTTTGAGTCCTCTGCACGCCAATTTTGTATCTATTTCCTTTTTCTTGGTTTTCTATGTGTAGGATAGAATGGTAGAGAAGAAGATTAGTCTCTTGAGGATCCATCATCAATGACTAGTTGGATCAATCTACACGTGATCTATGGTTGATGAAATTCTAATTTGAAGAGAAAAATATTGTAGAAGATATTGTTTTAGGATTAATTCAAAGGTCATTAATTATAACTAGAATTAATTACATCTGAAAATATTGTAGAAGATATTTGACATGGTATCTATCTCATCCCAATGAGGGGGACCCAAAAAAAAAAGATAAAAAGATTAAACAATAAAAATTAAATCTCTCTGCAATCGAGTATGAAGTTGAAACAAAATTCAGTTTTTAAATGAATTCTTGATGCAATTATTCAACTGTATTAGAAATCAATCACTTGGTATCTTTCCTCCTTCCTCCTTTCTCACACATGGAATTTTAACTACTACTTGATCAAGTACTACTATAAAGGGCATAAGGTGTAGTGTATATCATTCCTCCCACTTTACCCTATCTGAATGTTACGTTATTTATGTGTTGTTCCTATACCTTTGTCTTTTTGTTAGCATTTTAGTTTGCTATTGTGGCCAACAAAAAATTGCTCAAATATGTAGGGTTATGATGTAGCAGCAATTGCATGCCCTGAACTCTAAGTTGTTGGATTGGATATATCGGACATTGCCATTAAGAAAGCAGTGGAGGTAAGAGCAGTTGGTCAGAAAATTCTAACATCAGTTAGGCTTGCGATCTCTTAGAAAGAAAGGACACCCGAAAATTTTTACTTATACCATTTAATTTTTTGTTTCCTTTGGAGAAACAATCATGCATGTAGCTATGATGATATAATTGAATCATTAAAACTGAATTGCCCAAGTTTATTTGGCCATTACTGTCTAATTTATCAATTTGTTGGAATGCCTCCCTGAATTGGTTGTTATTCAGCATTTCTGAATTGGATTAGGAACTATAGCTAGGCTACCCCAGCTTTTCTCAATTTTGTTAAGGACAGGCAATAGATGCATCGCACTTGTGATCTCTATTAAATTGGATTAGGAACTATAACAGTGTTGTTCTAATTTTTGAAAACATGTCATTATTCATTTTCAGATTAAAATTGACGCTTGGGAAATATATGTTATAAAAGACTTTAGAGCACTATAAAGTTCAATCCCTATGGGGATCATTTGTAGACTTCTTGCGTTGGGTTACCTATACCAACAGAGAGTTGAACCTGATAGATTCAGTTACTAGTTCATAAGAAGCTGGTATTTTTGTGACTTTAACTTGTGATAAGTCATGGAATCTAATACAGTTTAAAGAGGTGACCTAGTATAGGTTTTCATCTCTTTCTTTACTTCTCATTTTAATAGTCTGTTCTAATGTTAATGCAGTTGTCTTCCTCATTACTGAATGCAAGTTGTTTTAACTTCTTAAAGGCGGACTTTTTCACTTGGAGTCCAAGTGAATTGTTTTATCTCATTCTTGATTATACGTGAGGTGGCATGAATTGTGGTTTAGTTGTCCATGAGAAGAATCTCTTTATGATCACATTTTAATGGAGAATTTACAGGTTCTCTTGTGCCATTGAACCAAACATGAGGTTGGCTTGGGCACAGCGAATTCGTGATATATCGAAACCTGGTGGAGAGCTCATAACACTAATGTTTCCAGTAATGATCTTAATTCCTCATTAATTTTTCCAAAAGCAGCTAATATAGTGTGAACGGTGTACATAGCTGATACTCCACTCTCTCCTAGTCCTGTACCAAATTGAATACTTCATTACCCTTAAAATTTAGTGGATATGGGGATTTCGTGAAATGGTAGATTTGCCAGAGTGGTTGGGCAACCTTTCCTCTCTTCAAGAGCTGTATATTGTGGGTTGCAAGTACTTGGTGAATCTGCCCACCGATGAAGCCATGCAACGCCTCACCAAAATGAAAACGCTGATGATTTATGAATGTCCTGAATTGAACATTGAGTGGTCCAAGATTGACCACATTCCATTTTTCAAAGTCCAGGATGATGAGTAAATTTACTCATACAATTTATTAGGTTAATGTTCTTAAAATAAATACAATTCATCACTATTAGAGCCTTCTTTATGTCCACATACTCATTATTTTGCTCAGCATTTTGATACTGTAAGAGATCATGGATCAATTCTTTTGCTTAGGGCTGTCTAAAACATGATAGTAGATTTTGTTGATTTGCATAGGGTCGTAATTGCTCTGTTTATGTGGGTGAATTTATTGTGGAAAATGGATTAGTTGCATAAAAATGAGAAATTGGGTGGATGAAAGCCTTGCTGATTTTTCATTTCATATTTGGGTTGAGGGGTCAATTTTATTGGGGTGACATTGAAATGATGTGATCCCCAGTTCTACTAGTGCAAACAAATTTAACTTAAAATTTCAGACAACATTGAAGGTGTTGATGGTTCTAATATATCTATATATTGTTTTTAACTTTTGATGGTGGCCAGATTGCTCTGATTTCGAGACTAACTCAGGAAGTTGGCAAGAAGTTTGCGTCTAATTCACTTGATGAGAATTGACGCCAAGGCACTTCAGGTTTTCTTTCTCTTACCATTTGCATTATGTGTACATGATTTACTTCATAATTGGTCATTTACAAAACCCAATTCAGTTCAATGCTCAGTAAGTCTACTCATACTACCCTATATCCTCTTCTATACTCTTATATTTGTAATGGGTGAGAGTATTCCTGGTATGAATACTTAATTGGATGCCATTGATGAAATATATAAATGTTGCAACTTGGTTTAATGGCTTTTGAAACAAATAGTAGAAATTAATCTCACCAACCACCTTGGCAGCACTTGAAAAATTCTACTCTTCTCTTCAATATTTGAACTCACCTGCAGTCATTTGTGAGAAGTTACTAAAAGCATAATATAATTAAAAATTTTGTGATTTTTGCCATTTGGCTTTGTTTTACTTAAATTTTTGTCCCTGCAAATTATTACACACTTAAAAAGTTGCTAAAATTATAGTAATTAATTTTTTTTCTTATTGTTAGCAGTTGTCTTGCTTCTTTTCAAATTTCTGATTACTAGCCTATTTTCTTTCATCAAACTATTACCTATTAATTTTTCAAGATTGAAAATTTCTGGAGATTTGGAAATTTTAAATATTGGATTCGTCACTATTAGAGCCTGAGTCCACATGCTCATTCTTGGTCTCAGCGTTTCTTGAAACCTTCACTTATTGGTGTCAAATATCCCCGCCTTGAATTTTTTTGACTTGATACTATAATACTAATAGTTCATGGATCAGTTCTTGGCAATAGATTTTGTTGATTTGGGCTGGGTCATAATTGCTATGTTTATAAGAGTGAAGTTACTGTGGGAAAATAGAGTTGAGTTGTATAAGAATGAGAAATTGGGTGAGTGAAGGTCTTGCTGATTTTTGTTTTCATTTTTGGATTGGAAGGTCAATTTTACTGGTTCATGAAGTTATGTGATCCCCTGTTCTACTGGTGTAAGCAAAGTTTAACTCACTTTTTTATAAAGTTTCAGACAACACCGAAGGTGTTGATCGTTCTAATATTTTTATATGTGTTCTTTTTACCTTTTAAAGGGAACTGCCAAAATTTGAATTTTAAGGCTAACTCATGAAGCTCGAAAGATATTTGTATCTTGGAAAATAACCAACTTGATTAGAACTGATGCCAAGGTACTTAAATATGTTTTCTCTTTACCATTTGGGATTTGTATATATAATTTAATTCAAACTGGGGTGCGGATATATATTATAGAGTCACTGCATTTTGTAGCCAATGTGCATATCTACTTAAACAAAACTTTCAGTCTATGTAAAGGTGTGCAATGTCAACTCCATATATGTGTTCATATGTAACCAAAACAATGTATAGATTGTGTACAATCAGATTGATGAATTGTAGTTTGACACCTTTTGATAAGAAAGTCATTGATAGCTTAGCTTGAACAATGTGGAATGTCCTTTGCTTTGACTCTTTTAGTTGCTGACATGGACATAACAAACTAACTAAAACTTCAAAGAACTAAAAAGCTAGGATGTTAAAAAGCTAACAAATGTACAAAACTAACAACACATGGATCCTCATTATTCAACGAACTAAAAGATTATTCAATAAGTTAAATATCTTGCCTTGATATGCAGGTACTAGCATATCTATTTTGTTCAGCTGGAGGAATTTTTTTTGTTCATGGAGCTTTAACCCACTTTCAAGCCAACCAAAGAGTTGAATATCTATCATTTCCCCAAATTAATGAAAAATGTGCAAAGGAGAGCAATGCCGAGTGGTCTAGGATTTCCCACATTCCAAATATCTATTTTGATGAATGTATGAAGCACGAAAAATTTGAAGATCATGTATATTATTAAGATGGATGACCAGTAAGCTTTCTCCGACCTCATCCTCCTTTCTTCTCTTATACTCTTCTTTCCTACAACACTGGAGTCTTTTCATAATTTCTCCGAATTTCTTCCTTTGTCTCTTCAGTTTCCCCAAATACTTTTGTTTTTGGTCATCTTATAAATCAATAAATTTGTTGCCTCAATGTGCTGTCACTAGGGACAACATGTCTATTATGTTCAGCAGAAGGAAAGATTTAATTAATTTAGGAGTTTTTATCTAGTCCCAAGATAATGGAAGTATATAAGATTGTTAAGTTTTCTTAAATCCTCTCTTCTCTTCTAATATATGAAGTACTAATTCAATCCAATAAGTATATATCATTCATGCCAATTATCCACTCTTTCCTCTCACTTTTACTATGACATTTTCTAACTTTTTACTTAGTATATGTTCCATCTTGATATTTTGATATATGTAATTTTCACATGTTGATATCATTGCATCAATGTTGTAAGCCACAGGTAGCACTTGGTTCCAATGCAATTGTTTCATTGAAGTGAGTTCTTTCAATCTCATCTTCTTCTCATTAGATTTCTTTCTTTCACAACCCTATTATGAATCCTTTCTTTTCAGTTCTTTTTCTTGCTTTCAATTTTTTTTGCTGTTTACTAAATTTGTTGTTCATAAACTTTACAGATTTTGGTTATCCTTCATTTCCAAAGTAGTGGCCATGTACTTCAGGAAAGGGAAAGAGTGGTCCAGGGTTCACCCTATTCCAAATATCCAGAAAAACTTTTGGTTCCTATTCTAAGCTAGCTCAAAATAATCTAAAATTGGTATTTTCTCTCAAACATCCTTTTTCTTAACTTGTCACTTTTGAATAAACTAGTTTTTCTTTTTTTCACTTACCATATTTCTTGTTCACTTATTTTATTGTGCTTTCACTTTTATTTGTTTAAAACTTGTATTTCTATGTAGTGCATGTGTGCAACATATTTTGCTATATAGTGTATGTAGACTAAGTTGTTGTTTCATTCAATCCCTTTAGTTTGTTTCTTATTAATTTTATGTGTAAAATTCTCTTCTACTTGTTACCATGGCATTGACTTCACTGTAATGTTTTGACTTGTCCATTCTCTAATAAGTAGGCTTTTTATTTGTACGAATTTTAAAGTTCAGTATCATGTTCACCCATAGAGAGAAAATATTGAATATATGACTATGGCCTCTGACATTGTCTTTAAGTGAATCTGGAATTTTAAACTCCTTCATAGTTCGTTAACATCATGAATTATTTTGGTGCTATTTTCAAACTTGAGAAGTAATTGATGACATAAATAATTTTAATGTTGTTAGTTATGGTTTTCTAACTTGAAGCTTTCATGCCGGTGACTTTAACAGCTTATTGGATTATAAGGTAGACACCTATAGTTAGTCTTTTTATATGTTGGTTGTCATCAAAAAGTATTTAACTAAATATTATTTGCACACCTCTCTATTAGAAAATTTTAAAATACTAGCTTTGATTGAGAGTTTCCATCTATTTTGGGTTTTTTTTTTTCCATTAACCTTTACATTATTGTCTTTCTCAACGGGTGACATTCTGGTGGTTTCTCTAGATCAGGCAAATGGTCAAAGGATAGTTCTCAACATCTTAAGCATAAGGTGATGAATCTTTCTGTATAAACTAACACAGATTGTACATTATTCACTATTTTTAATACAATTAGGTTTTGTGACTATAAGGAGTGATAAATTAAAGTACTCTATGTTTTGCTACTTATGGTGAATACTGATATAAGTAGTTTAAGCTACCACGGTGTTGATACATTTTGATGACTTCCATTAACGGTTTAGTAAAGGCACCAATATCACTGTTTCTAGTCTCTTTTAACACAACAATTTAGTGAGGAACTTTCCTCTGAAACTGGATAAATGCATGACTCTACTAGTTTTTAAATATATATAACAAACTATTAAGTTGTAAATTCTTGTGAATGAGTTGAATGTCTTTGGTTGTTGAGGATGCTAACCAAAAAGATCACATAGGTTCTACCTAGTGTAAAACTTTTTGAAACATTAGACAATTAATGACCAACTATGTCCTTCTATGACCTGAAGCTTTAGTGCTGCTAACTGCAGATTAAACTTTTTGTCAATTGTAGCTAGTCCTTTGCATGAGATAAAATGAGATGAAAGAGCCTTGGAGATTAAGGCCTCTATTTGGATATTCTCAAGCTTGCTTTGAGCATACTTTTTTTCCCCTTATAATTATATTCTATGATGCATGGACACGGACACTGATACAGCGATACGACAATTTTTGAAAAATAAGGACACGACATGGCGTGGACACGGCAATTAAATAATTAATTAAATTTTATATTTAGGCATATTTTTAAATATTTTTAGACATAAAATACGTTTATGTCTAGAATTTAAATTATGTAAGAATTACAAATAAGTAAACTAACACTCAAAGTAATACAATAATAAACATAAAATGTTTAGAGTACAAACCAAAAGTTTAAATAGGCTACATTCAAAAGCTATAATATTCATTTTCAGTTTATACTTTCAGTATTCATTTTAGTAAAATCATCTACAATATTTAAGTTTAACTTTAATAAATTAATAAAACTATAGCAGTAACAATATTATATTATATGGCAGTAACAACTAACAACATTATACTTGGCACATAATGACAGTAACAACATAAATGTTACATTATATACCACTCTCACACAGTGACAGTGAGAGTGGGATTAAAAAAAAAAACGCATTGTACTTATAATATGTGAGTATTTAACTTAAGTAACCCATTCACCCAAACGTTACCAAATGGCCAAATATCTGAAAGAAAAAAAAACAGAGAGAAGCTTCGGACCTGACGTTGTCCACGCCGAGAGAGAGAGAGAGAGAGAGAGAGATTGAAAGGGACAGGGCATGGCAGCGACGTCTATGGAGCTCGCCGATCGGCCAGATCTAGCTCCGACGATGGATAGAGGGCAGTGGCAGCAAGCAGAGGTCAGAGGGAGGGTGGGTGGGTTGAGAAGTGAGAAATTGAGAATCTGAGATGTGGGTTTCGGTCTAACTTGTTGTTTTAGGGTATATCACAAGATCAATGATATTGGTAAGTCCATCTGTCAAAATCAGTGATTTTCTTTTCTTTTCTTTTCTTTTCTTTTTTTTTCACTACTGGCGTGTCAGAGCCGTGTCGACGCCGTGTCGGAGAAGCAAAAAAGAAAAGAAAAGAGACACTGCTTGGACACCGGAGTCCGGCGAATCGTACTGGTTCCGGAGTCCAATACGTGTTGGACACCGACACGATGCCAAAAATGGCGTGTCGGTGCAACCCAGATTATATTGTTGCCATGTGTTGGCTTTTGAGACAATATCTATTGTTTCCAATTGTAGGAACAATTTATTATAATTGCAAGACAACAAAGTTTGTTAAAGTTGCAATTTCTCTCAAATTTTCCAATTTTCCTCTTTTATTGAATTCACTCTTTTTTTACTTTTTTTTTAAAATAGGATACCTTTCTAAATAAGAGCACTTAGGACTCGCCTCTAACCAATAAAACATATGGGCAACTAACCTCCCCTACCAGATTCAATTGTTGGGAAATCTAGGGACATTCACCCCTAATGGGCTAAACAGTTTATACTCAGATGCATCTTCAACCTCTTCATCACACTTGAGTTTCTTACTAACAACACCCAATTAAAATCTCTCACTTGGGAGAAATTCTTTTGTAATATAAAAGGAAAAGTAAAAGAATCAGTCTTATCTCTAGTCAATTACATGTCAATAGTGAAAGATAGGCTATTATATATATGGGTGGCCTAAATCTTTTGTCTCCTCTTCATCTACTTGAACACACTACACTAACATATTTGAAAATCGCATAGCCAGATAGTTAGAATACCTTCTACAGTAACTGGAGAACCTATAGTTTATGCATGAGCTATACATTTGTAAGAAGCCACAAAATCTACTTATGGTGTAACTTGCTCATGTAGTTTAGTAAAAAAGGGTCTAAGATTTCCATGTTTCTTTGATTAAGATAAACCTTTGATACATCTTGTTCTAAGGTCAAAATCATTTAAAACTGGTATGTTCTCTCAAACCTTTTGTTTGCTGTTTAGCCTTGAAGTTGACTAACTATTCATGATTTGTTCTCTACTCTGCTTATTCTTAGGTTAATGATATCCAAAGAGTTTTATGTCAAACCATTAATTCATATTTATTTCACATATTTTGCTGCATAGGTTTTGTGTATCTTCAAATTTTAGCTCTATTTTATTGTGGTTCTTCCATTATGGTTGGATTTCTTTTTGCATATCAAATATTTCTTAGAAACTAATGAAGTTTTTAGGATTTCATTTGAATTATTGCATTTACTTATGTTTTCATATTCTTTGTTAGTATTCAACTCTGATCTGTTTGTTACAGTTGCACTCCTTGCATTGAAAATTTCGCAAATCTAAGTTTTTGTGCATGGGAGAGGAGGACTCTAGAAAAATTTTCTACAAAACCGGATACTTTCAAGCCAAAATTGGAAGGTTGTTTCAACTCCAATTTTGATGAAATTTCCTAATGAAGAGAGCTTCGTGTGACTGGTGATTGGTGTTGTTACTTGAAATTCCTCTCCATTTGCTCAAATGCTAAAGCCCACTTGGTGGGATCTTTTCTTCTTTTTATTATTGTTGGTATCTTAGTGTGATGAATATTTATTGTAATCCAAGAATGACATGTTTTTTTTTGTCTTTGTAGCAGATAACGTTTGTTTTTAGAGAAGATGGTTGTAAACTCATATTCTATAGTGGAAGATTTTACTGGACTAGGTCCCGTGGTTTTTTCCTTCTCATTGAAGGGTTTTCCACGTAAAAATTTGGTGTCTTGATTATGGATTGTTGCTGAATTTTTTATTTATATTTGTTATTGTGATTTGCTAATTTATTTGAAATATCCATTAAATTGCACAAAGAAGGAAAAAGGAAATAATTCTGTGTTGAATTAATTGGCTGTCATTATCCATATGCGGTATAGGAAATATTTTTCAACCAAATGCAAGAGGAATTTTTTTTTTTTTTAATGTCTTACTGCCTTCACTTCAATGTCACCCCTCCATGCCTCCATTTGGATTTTGAGTTACCATTTTGTTTGCATTTGAAAGATAAGCTTATAAAAGCCATGATGTAGGCAACTGAACAAGGACTCATGTTATCATAATGCATGCTTCTTGGTGAAGTGAACCTAGTGGTAATCATCATAGTTTGTGACTTTGTTCCACTTCCATCTGAATAAGGACACATTCTTTGCCCTCGTTTCATTCCTTCTTTCTTTATCAGGCCAAACTGATGGCAATCAAGGCAAAGAGGTTTGCTGGGAGGTGTTTTATTTTTTTGCTATATAAAATTGAAAACGAGCCAAAGCCCACCAGCCCATTCTCATTGAGAAATTCAGGCTTGATAGAAGATCAAACCATTGAAGCTCTTGAAGTGGATCTTGAAAACAAGTTTATTGGGGGTGGTCCTTTAGATAGAGGCTGTGTCAGTTGGAAGACACTAGTGCTGAGGTTGTCAACTCAATAACTTGCATCAAAGTTGGCTATCCAGGATGCTACTGCTACTTGATACTTCTTTGAAATGAAGAAGAAGAAAAAAGGTAGGACTAGCTAGGAAGTCTAGAGGTTGTGTATGATACGTGTTTGTCAATTCCACAGTTCCTTTTCATCATGGATGAGTAGAGGAGAAGGGTGGCAATATTAATCCTAAATATTTCTTATCCTTTCATGCTATCAATTACATTGCACTGCTCTGCATTTACAAAGTTGTACATTGTTCTACCTTTGAAAAAGAGTACAAGGTTTTTTTTATCTTTAAAATTTTTTGGGTCATGCAAAATGTCCTATGCAATTTACATATAATATTTAAGTTACTTCATATTTCATATTTCTATAAACCTCTCTAGCTATCTTGTACATTAGTGTATGGTTTTCCCTTTCAATTTTGGTTGTAGAGATTATATATTTTCCACTATTGGTTTAAAGCAGTTGCAAATATAATTTTGTCATATGTGCTGCAGTAATTGATTTTCATAACTTGTGAATCAGGTCCTGCACATGGATAGGCATGAGTATATGTTGTTCAGGTCCTATTTCTGCTGTCGTTTGAGATTTGTTGAAGTCTGCACTTGTGTTGCTTCTTTATTCGTTAGAATCCATCTATTTATTCACTCCCTTAATTATTTTTATTTCAAGCTCTGGAAGAGGTTCATGGGAAATGATAAACGTCCAGCACATTTGGGCTACAGTAGGAATAATAACGTGGACATAATACCTAAATTGTGTATTCACTTTCTTTTGTCTTCTTTCTTTCTTTCTCTCATACTGTTTAGTTCATCACTAATGGCCATAATTCTTTTTTGTTTCAACTTTCAATTCTTCTAATATATTGACCAATTCTCATTTGGCTAGTTTATGATGGTAAATGGCACTATTGATGGCAGTGTGGTTAGATGTGGCAAAACGGGTAGGGTGGGGCGGGTTAGGTCGACCTGTATTTTTTGCATGATTCTTTTTTAAAACATGTATTTACCATTTAATAAGTCATATAGCAAATTATTTAGTGTGAAATGTAATACTTTAAATTTACCACTCGTATTAAGAAAGAGCTCAACTCAACATATTAATATTTGTTTAGTAATTATAAAAATCCTAACATTGCTAATCAAAATGAAATAGCACAAACACAAAGGAGTTTAGTTTACCCTTTGAAAACTACTTAAAACAAACACACAAGATTCACTTCTACATAATATCAATGTCTCAAAGCATAAAAAACAATATATTACAAATGCCTTATTGGATAGCTAATTTGTGATAAAGAATAAAAGCATATAAGAGATTAATAATCTTGAAAACTAATTTCATAATCTAATATTTTGCAAAATAATTTAATAGTTGTGTTTAATTTTAGGTGCAATGTGATTGGCACTCAGTTTCAATTTGAGAATATACATTAAATTTTGATTATTTACTTATTTTATATATGGCATTTTTTATAAATATTATGTCATTGTTAAGCAAAATACAAATCCCAAAAAATCATATTTTATTTTGAAAAGTCATTTATTTTAGCCGTGAACTATTAAAAGATAGTTTTGGTCCCTACATTTTTGGTCAATTCTCATTTTGGTCTCAAAATTGATTTTGTTACTAATGTCATCCCTAAAAAAAGAAAATCGCTTTTAAAATGGTTCTTGTCATCAGCCAATTAACGAAAAAATTCTACGTATCTAACGGAATGCCCTATTTGCTGACATGGTGCTAATGTGACCATTAAAATATTATTAAAAAAGATTATTTGACATTTTTAAATGTCATGTCAACATTTTAATTAATAAAAAAAGCCAGATCAGATTATTTAAACTAAATTAAAAATAAATTAAAAAACAAACCTTAAATCTAATTAAAACACAAACCTTTAATTTCTTAATTTTAATTTAAACTGAAAATAAAAATTTGATTTTGATGATGCAAAGAAAATCAGTAGGCTAGATGTTTCGGACTTGAAAGGACCACTTGCTCTCTCGATGGCTTGAAAAACAAAGAAAATCGATCAAAGGTGACCGGGGTCGCCGGCCAAGAACCCTCCGATAGCAAATTTAGTTTCCTCTCTATATTTTTGGAGTTCCAACTTTTTAGGAGAAGTAAAAACATACATTTTTCTGGTCTGAATGGGTGTTTATATAGTGTCCTAGGAATAGTTATTGGGATTGTAACCTTCCCTGGATTTGAGGAGTTGCGAGGGTTCAGAAATAACTTCCACAACCGTTTAGATGTTATATTTTCTCATACAACGGTCACTAGAAGTTATGCGTAGGTTGTGGAGTGGTGAAATGTTGTCAGTAATTCCAAGTGTAAAGGTCTCGTCCAGGGGTCCTCTTGTGGACGAATCCCTTCAGGACGGGGATGATAGCTTTTTCCTAGGACGAGTGCTGTGAGTGTGTTTTCACCTAAGGACAACCATGGGCGTTAGTCTCGTCTTGGTGCTTTCTTCTGGACGGCTGCTGGTGTAGATGACCATGGACGGTCTTGGAGTAATTTAATTTTTCTTCATTCCTCATCAGTTGCCCCCTCGTCCAGGGGTCACACAGTACATCGCCAGACTTTAGGACGAGTTTTCCAAGAACATTTATTATTATTATTTTCTATTTTATTTGTTTTTCAAACAGCGTACCACGTGTCATGCTCTCATAGGTGGTTGGTCATGTTGACTTACCTCCTCGAGGCAAATGCCACGCGTCGCCTTCTCATTGGTCTCATCGTTGTGAATATCGAGACTTCTCTACCTATAAATAGTGGTTTTCCTCTCGTGCCCCTTTCATTTTTTCAGATTTTTAGTTTTGACATTCTCGTCTGTCGCCTCGTCTAGGAGTGTTCTCAGCGTCCTTAGTATCTTTCTTCTAGAGCTAGGTATTCACCTTACTCTCACTCTCAGGCTTTCCTTTTTAAGCTTTAGGACGTTTGAAATGGCTACCTGTTCGTCTAGCGACAGTGTAGACAAGACCATAGACGAGTACCATGATTCTTCTAGTTATAGCACTTCCAGTAACGATAGTAGTAGTAGTAGTGACCACACAACAAAGGAGTACACCTCTGGCATTCCTAGAATTCCCGTCGAAACCTTACAGGAAAATATTAGGACGAGGACAGTGTTTGGAGCTAATACCTTGACGAGCGTCCCACTGTCCTCCCCTTTGGACGAAGAAAAAACTGTGTATAGTTGTGCTATAGAAATCCCTTCTAAGACAAACGAGAAGAGGTTAGATGCTCTTAGGAGTTGGTTCCAAATCCCAGACAATTTGAATCCTAAGTTAACCATCCGAGGGGAATGGTGTTGCCAACCCCGTTTTAGAATAAGTATTTACGAAGCTTATTTGCTAGGGGGGCTTAGATTTCCTTTGAACGCCTTCGCTAGGGAATTACTTACTAGGCTGGGCTTGGGAGTTTGCCAGTTTAACCCTAACGCGTGGAGATTTATTGTCTCTATGCAAGTCTTATGGAGGGAGGTATTTGATGGGAACCGTCCTATCACCGTGGACGAGTTTCTGTACTATTATAAACCCTCCGAGATAAGTCAATCTCTAAGTTTTTATCAGTTCACAGCTAGGGGCAATGACTGTAGGTTGATTAAGTTTTTGCCTTCGTCTGACAGAAACTAGAGACAGAATTTTTCTTTGTCTTTGGTTTCTTGGCGGGGCATCCTATCGAGGTTGGTAGAGATGTATTTGCCCCTTATATTGGAGAATTAAGGAACCTTGGTAAAGAAGGTATGTTATGTTTTTCCTTCATTCTTTTTTATTTGTTTTGGTATATTTTATCTTTAGACAGTTGTCTAACCTTAATTTTCCTCTCAATTTTCAGTTGTTAGACGTCATTCTTTAAGTAAGTTTCATCGTGACCGCGTTCACAGAGCTTGTCTACACCCCGAGAGGAATTTTCACTCGTTGGTGACTCTTTGACGCTTGCACAGGTGGGGACTTGGCCCTGATCCATCTGCTGAAGCCTTTGCGCATGAGCAAACTATTCGTAGACATGAGTGCCTTTCTTACTTGAAATTTTGAATTTTTTTTTATTTTTTATATATGTGTACATGTGTTTTTCAGGAATAGCAACCATGAAAGAAAATAAGGGGAAGGAAGTGATTGACGAGACGGTCAGAGTTCAAGTTCAACCCCAGCCTCGTTCTGCTGCTGGAGACAAGAG
Organism: Castanea mollissima; assembly: GCA_014183005.1. Classification (NCBI taxonomy): domain Eukaryota; kingdom Viridiplantae; phylum Streptophyta; class Magnoliopsida; order Fagales; family Fagaceae; genus Castanea; species Castanea mollissima. The sequence continues at coordinate 984,109 of JACAVU010000007.1, forward strand.
GAAAAGCTTGTCCAAAAATTTGGACCTGGGAAGCTTACCTAGTCATTGGGGGAAGAAGAACAAGCATGGGTCGTCCAAGCCTGAGACTGCTAAGCCTAACCCTCCTTCCTCCTTGTCGTCCATCACAATCGTTGATGTTGACTCATCTATGCCTGTTGGCGTCGCTTCGTCCAAGACCTACGCTCCTGCTTCATCCTAGCCTCCTCAAAGGATTTCTACGAACTTATTGGAGAATGAGGATTTGGCTTAGGAACGATTCCAAGAGGCTGTAACAGGTGAGGACGTGGCTGCGTGCTACGACATGTCTTTGAGGGAGTTTGAGCACTCCGGTGTCCATGACCTTTTTAAGGTGAGCATCTTTGTCTCGTCTTGCTTTAGCCATGTTATCTATTGTTATTTTTATATATTGAACCTTCTTATCTTCCATGTAGGCAATGTCGAAGTTCATAGCTGCGTCCAGGCAGGCCACAGAGATGGACAAGACAAGGATCCTTCTAGAGAAAACAATAGAAGATATTAAAAATGACTGCAGGACTTGGGCCGAGGTGGCGAACAAGGCTGAGGACGAGGTTAAGGGGTTGAGTGCTTTGGTGGGGGAGCTGAAATCCGATGTTGCTAAGAAGGACGACCGTCTTGACTTTCTTCAAGAGAAGAATGACGAGCTGAGTCTCCTCCTCAAGAACGCTAAAGACGACGTAGTGGAGGAGTTCAAAGCGTCCAAAGAGTAAACTGACCTGCTGGACACGAACTATACAGCAGGGCTTGAAGATTTTAGGATGGATGCTATAGACAACTTTTCTAGAGTTGACTTTAGCACCATTAAACTCAACCTTGACGCTGCTATAAGTTCTCTCCTCCAAACAGGCTCAGACGATGTTAACATTGAGGACGATGCCACCACCAAACCATCTCAGGACGACCCCACCGTTGATGCCCCCCTTCTTGAAGACAATTTTTAAATTAGTGCTATTGTTATTTTGGTTTTCTTTTGGTCCGTTGTTTTTGGACCCTTTTTAAAATGTATTTGAGTACAATTACCTCGTCCAGAGTGTTTTGGACGAGTTTATTAACAATTGTCTTTTAAGGCTTATTTTATAAGGGTTTTTGGACGGTGGTCGTCTACCCTCTTTAGACTAAAACATATTTTTCTTTTATCCATTATCTATTGTATGGACGAGCTTATCCATTATTTTCACCATTTATGCTATTGGCTTTTAAACAGTGTTCTAAGTGTTGAATGATCGTCCATGTGATTTTCTTATGGACGACCCACCTAGGCATGGATGTCTTTATTAGCTAGTCAAACCTTTACAAGTGTAACTCGTCTTAGGAAAATAATGATGACTTTGCAATACTTTATCTCTTCCTTTGGGCAATTATCACTCGTCTTCTTACAAAAAGGCTTATAATGTTTTACTCGTCCTAAGACATCGAGGCATCTTGGCTAGTTGCTCGTCTTTGGAACTTTATGCCTTAACGTGTGCCTTTTTCTTGCCTATCTTTCTTAGACGAGTATGCCTTAGCTTTTTCTTTTTGCTTTATCCTTATCTCAAGGAAAGCTTGGACGAGTATGCCTTAACTTTTTTCTTTTTGTTTTATCCTTATTTCAAGGAAAGCTTATGAATGATACATCCCTGCGTCCAGAGATTTTCATTCGTCTTAGCCTTTTGCCCCTCTTGTGGGTATTATTATGGAAACTAGATTAAGTATATCAGAAATTCAAACCATATTATTGCATGAATATTGTCCACAAGTATGGCACGCTTTAGAAGCTGGTGCCTTATTGAAACACTTAAGAAAATACATAACCTTGTCTTTTACAAACTAGTCTGTAGACGGTGTAAAAGTTTAAGAACACAATAGTAGGTATAAGTAAACATAAATTATGGCTGTAGTTGCCCATAGTATTAACCTTGCCCCCAGATTATTTCATCCAAGTTCATCACTGATAGTACCTCCTCAAGTGTTCCATGTTACAGGGGTGCTCTAACTTTCGTCCGTCTAGGGCCTCCAGGTAGTATGACCCTTGCCTCTTGCAGTTGATTACCCTGTAGGGTCCTTCCCAATTGAGTCCCAATTTTTCATGAGCCGGATTCCTAGTTGCTAAGGAGACTCTTTTGAGAACAAGGTCCCCAACACTAAATCGTCTAGGTTTCACCATGGCATCATACTGCCTAGCCATAAGATTCTTGTATCTTGTTGTTCTTTGCTCCACATCCATTCTTACCTCGTCAATAAGATCGAGGTCAAGACGAAGTTGTTCCCCATTCTCTCTCTCCTGATGCTTCATCACTCGATGATTAGCAATATGAACTTCTGCTGGTATGATGGCTTCACTTCCATAGGCTAGTTTAAAGGGGGTCTCTCCTGTCGGAGTTCGTACAGTCATCCTGTAGGCCCAAAGAACACCCGGTAGCTCGCCTGGCCATATCCCTTTTGCCCCTCGAGCCGAGTCTTGATGATTTTTAGTAGGAATCGGTTTGCTACTTCTGCTTGTCTATTCGCCTGTGGATGGGAGGGTAAGGAATAGTGATTCTTGATCCCAAAATGATTGGAAAAGTCCCTGAAGGGTGCGTTGTCAAACTGATTTTCGTTATCCAATACTAGTACCCTGGGTACTCCGAACCTACATAGAATATTCTTTCATACATATTCTTTCGGCCTCTACCCACTTGGTAAAGTAATCAATCCCTACTACCAAAAACTTCATTTGTCTAGTTCTCATGGGAAAGGGACCTAGAATATCCAGTCCCCACTGTGCAAAAGGCCATGGGGCCATCATTGGGGTCTGGTACTCTGACGGTTGTCTAGGGACATTGCTATAATGTTGACACTGGTCACAAACCTTGACAAGGCCTTAGCATCTGCCTGCATTGTAGGCCAATAGTAGCCTGCACGGACGACCTTATGGACTAGTGATCTTGCTCCTAAATGATTTTCACATACTCCTTCATGAACTACCCTCAAAACATAGTTTGACTCGTCAAGAGCCAAGCACCTTAAGTAAGGTTGGGAAAAACCTCGCTTGTACAGCACTTCGTTTATAAGGACGTATTTGGCTGCCCTGACCCTCAACTTCCTAGCTTCATCTTTGTCTTCTAGAAGCCTTCCATCTTTAAGATAAATTACTATTGGACTCATTCAGTTTTCTCCCCCTCCTATCTGCTGTATGTATGAAAAGTCTATGCTTGGCATATATTGGACGTTGTCATACTCGTCTGTAACTCCTCCTGTCGAAGCTGCTTTTGTCAAGGCATCTGCTTTCATATTTTCCTCCCTAGGGATTTGAACAAAACGTATTGCTGAAAACTTTCATGCGAGTCGTTTCACTTTGCTGAGGTATTTCTTCATTCGATCTTCCTTATTATCACACATTCCATTTACTTGGTTGATGACTAGCTAAGAATCTCTTCTGACTATTATCAACTCCGCCCCTAAGGACTTAGCCAATTCCAATCCTTTGAGTAGAGCTTCGTACTCAGCCTCGTTATTGGTGGTTTGATACTGTAGATGGGCCACGTACTCCAGCTTGTCACCCTCAGGGGACTTTAGTATGACTCCAATCCCTCCTGCATAAAGTGTGGACGATCCATCTACATTAATGACCCACCTTTCAACTCCTTCATCTTTGTCCGGCTCATCCTGACTGAGGGTGAACTCTGCGATGAAATCTGCTAATGCCTGCGCCTTTATCGCACTTCTTTGAAGGTATCTGATGTCAAACTTGCTAAGTTCAACAGCCCACTGTATTAATTGTCCAGCAGCTTTCAACTTGTTCATTGCCTTCTTTATGGGGTGATCTGTTAGGACGTTGATAATATGAGCTTGGAAATAATGCCTCAGCTTCCTGGAAGCCGTAATCAAGGCAAAGGCTAGCTTCTCCATCATCGGGTATTGTCCTTTTGCTCCTCTCATTGCACGGCTTGTGTAATAAATCGGTTTCTGGATTCTCCCCTCTTCTCTGACCAACGCCAAGCTTACTGCGTGTGGGGACACCGCCAAGTACAAATACAACTCTTTTCCAAGTACAGCGGACTCAGCAACGGCGCTATCATAAGATATGTCTTCAAGTCCTGGAAGGCCTTTTGACACTCGTCTATCCACTCAAATGCCTTTCTGAGGACTTTAAAGAATGGAAAACACTTGTCAGTAGCTTTTGACACAAACCTGTTAAGGGCGGTAACTCGTTCGATAAGAGACTGGACTTCCTTGATATTTTTCAGTAGTTCCATATTCAGTATCACCTAGATTTTTTCTGGATTTGCTTCAATTCCTCTGTGCGAAACCATGAACCCCAAAAACTTCCCCGACGAAACTCTAAAAGCACACTTGCTTGGATTTAATTTCATGTTATATCGCCGTAGTGTATCAAAAGTCTCTTGAAGGTCGTCCAGATGATTGTCCTTGTCCTGGCTGTCACCAGCATGTCATCTATATAAACCTCCACATTTCGCCCAATTTGAGGATGGAACGTGTGGTTAACCAGTCTTTAGTAGGTCGCCCCTGCGTTTTTCAAACCAAAGGGCATCATTTTGTAGCAATACAACCCTTGGCTTGTAATGAATGAGGTCTTCTCTTGATCCACTTCATTCATCTTTATCTGGTTGTAACTTGAGAAGGCGTCCATGAAGCTAAGCACCCTATGATTTATCGTTGAGTCCACCAGCTGGTCAATGCATGGTAATGGGTAATTATCCTTGGGGCAAACTTTGTTTAAGTCAGTAAAGTTCACGCACATTCGCCACTTGCCGTTAGCTTTCTTCACCATGACCACGTTCGCCAACCAATCTGGATAATAAACGTCTCGGATGAACTCCGCGGCAACCAACTTCTGGACTTCTTCCTTGATGGCATTGTCTCGCTCAGGAGCGAAAACCCTTTTCTTTTAACGCACTGGTTTTGAATAGGGACACACGTTCAAGCTATAAGTAATAACATTTGGATCAATGTCAGGCATGTCTTTATGACTCCATGCAAAGACATCAAGGCTTTTCTTCAAAAACTGGACCAAAGCATGCTTTGCCTCTTCTTCCATGCTTGCCCCAATTCTAGTGAACTTCTTAGGCTAGTTCTCGTCCAAAAGGACGTCCTTTAACACCTCAGTGGGTTCCGCTGCAATCCTTCTCCCGTATGTACTCATTGCATGTATATGTTCATCCATCGCTAGCATGGCTAAGTAGCACTCTTTGGCGGCCAATTGATCTCCCTATTCTTGGCCCACTCCGTGCTCGGTCGGGAATTTGATGGACAAGTAGTAGGTAGAGGTTACCGCCTTCCAACTATTCAGAGTTGGTCTTCCAATAATTGCATTATATGACGATGTACAATCAACAACAAGGAAATTTACATCCTTGGTTATCTGCTGTGGATATGTTCCAACGACCACTGGTAATGTGATGGTGCCCACTGGTTGCACCTTCATTCCTCCGAATCCTACTAATGGCAAATTCACTGGTCGAAGCTGATTTCGTCCTAGCCTCATTTGCTAGAAGGTGGGGTAATACAGAATGTCCGCAGAACTGCCATTGTCTATCAACACCCTCTTGGTCATGTAGTCAGCAATGAGTAGGGTGATGACTATCGCGTCATCGTGTGGGTGGTGAAGTCGTCCTGCTTTCTCGTCCGTGAACGTAACGGCCTGCTCGTCTTAGGAGGTCGTCCAAACAGCTGGATGTTCTACACCACCTTCAGGTATGTCTTCCTCGACTTAGATGACTATGCTGTCGAGTTTCCTCCAATAATTTCTCTTATCTCTCCTAGTGGAGGTTGTGATGACTCTTCCACCTTAGCTTTCAGTTTCTCATCTCTCTAGTCTCGTCCAAGGAAGTTCCTTAGCTTTCCTTGTCTAATGAGATTCTCTATCTGCTGCTTCAAATCAAAGCACTCGTCCGTGTCATGCTCGTGGTCTTTATGAAAGCGACAATACTTGCTCCTATTGTGTTTGTTAGGATCTCCTTTCATCTTATCCGGCTACTTCAAGAACGGATCATCCTTGATCTACATAAGAACCTGCTCTAGTGGCATAATCATGGGCATGTATTGCTGATTCCTTGCTGAGGAACTTGCCTTCTTACCATCCTTGTCTTTTCTCTCGTCTACCCGAGCCTTATTTGGACGAGGTCCCTGATCTGAGTAACGCTGGTGGTCTGCTTCCAAGTGTTTTACTCTCTTTCTCTTCTTGGCTATAATAGCATCCTCAGCATTTATGAAATTCTGGGCTAATTGGACGAGTTCGGCCATAGTCTATGGTTCCTGCTCGTAGAGCTTATGGATGAACAAGTCAGAATTGACCCCATTATGAAAGGTGGCCAACAATAACTTGTCATCCATTTCGTCTACTGTCAAGGCTTCCCTATTAAATCGGGCGATGAAGGACCGCAAACTCTCATTTTTTCCTTGCTCTATAGTTAGCAAACTAGAAGAGGAACGCTTGTGGCGTTGTCCTCCAATGAAGTTATTGACAAACAGCTTACTCAACTCTTCAAATGATCCCACTGAGTTTGGGGGTATTTTACTAAACCACACCCGCGCTGGTCCTTTAAGTGTGGTAGAGAAAGCTTTGCACATAATCTCATCCAGGACCCCTTGAAGGTGCATGGTCGTCTTGAAAGTAGCAATGTGGTCACACGGGTCACGATTTCCATCATACGAATCCAAGGAAGGCATTTTGAATTTTAGAGGTAGGGGATGACTATTGATGGAAGCTGTGAAAGGGGAGTCCGTTCGGTGAACCATATCATCCACTGGGTTTGCCCGCCTCATGTTCTCCCTTATCTCATCTATGGCTTTTCTCATCTGGTCCATTTCTCTTTCCAAGTGTGGCACTCTTCTTGAAACAGTACCCCTTATTTGATTTTCAGATTCGACATTTTCTCCTCCACCTTCTTGACTCTGGGCTCGTCCCTCCGTGTGCCCATCTTGGCGCTGCCTCCTAAGGTTGATCTCCCTATTCAACTCCTGATTTAGACGGGTTAAATCTGCCATAGCGGCAGCCATGGATTGTATATGTTGAATAGAAGGCAGTTGCATGACAAGCACTGACCTGCGATCGTGAAGGGGATTATTAGAAGCATCCCTACTCTTCTAGTGGCCTGAGTTGGTAGCCCTTGATCTTGTTCGAACCATTCAGCCTTTTGTCTGGGAAATGCTAATCGTTGACAACAAAAACAGATAGTCGAATGAAAAGAACAGTGAATAGAGTTTCCACAGATGGCGCCAACTGATGATGCAAAGAAAATCAGTAGGCTGGATGTTTCAGACTTGAAAAGACCACTTGCTCTCTCAATGGCCTGAAAAATAAAGAAAAGCGATCAAAGGTGACCGGGGTCGCCGGCCAAGAACCCTCCAATGGCAAAGTTAGCTTCCTCTCTATATTTTTGGAGTTCAACTTTTTGGGAGAAGTAAAAACATACTTTTTTCTAGTCTAAATGGGTGTTTATATAGTATCCTAGGAACAGTTATTGGGATTGTAACCTCTCCTGGATTTGAGGAGGTGCGAGGGTTCAGGAATAACTTCCACAACTGTTTAGAAGTTATATTTTCTCATACAACGGTCACTGGAAGTTATGTGTACGTTGTAGAATGGTGAAATGTTGTCAGTAATTCCAAGTGTAAAGGTCTCGCCTAGGGTCCTCTTGTGGACGAACCCCTTTAGGACGGGGATGATAGCTTTTTCCTAGAACGAGTGCTGTGGGTGTGTTTTTGCCTATGGACGACCATGGACGTTAGCCTCGTCTTGGTGACTTCTTCTGGACGGCCGTTAGTGTGGATGACCATGGACGGTCTTGGAGTAATATAATTTTTCTCTATTCCTCATCAGATTTAATCTAAAATTTTAAAATTTTTTATCACAATCCTCTGCACCAAACCCCAATCCCAAACCCACGAACCCAAGTTACTCAACTCAACATCAACTTTTCTTAGTCACCAACATCAAAGCATCAATTTAATCCCTCTTTCTACCCATTGTTATCTCACTACAACATTACCACCATGAGAAATATTGTATTAGGATAATAATTTTTGGTTGAATGTATAATTGATTTTTGTGGAAGAATTTGTGTACAAATTTTGGAATATTTTGGGTTTCTATTATTTTGTTCTTGAGATTGAATATTCTGGGTTTGTTGTTCTTGTGTGTTCATGATTAATATGAATTTGGAATAGGAATTTTATAATTTTTTTCTTGTTTTCCTAGCATTGATGGAGATTGTATTTGGTTGCTGGGTTTGTTCCTTGAGTTGGGAAGAACAAACTGTTATGTTCTTACGAAAAAATAATGAAAAGTAAAAAAAAAAAAAAAAAAAAAAAATTAGATTTAAGGCTTTTTTTTAAAATTAATTTATTTTTTGTTTAAATTTTCTGACATGGCTTTTAAAAAAATTAAAATGCTGACGTGGTACTTAAAAAATGCTAAATAATCTTTTTAATAATATTTTAATGGTCACGTCAGTGCTATGTTAGTAAGCAAAGCATTCTGTTAGACACGTATGATTTTTTTTTTTTTTTAGTTGACGGCAAGGACTATTTTAAAAACGATTTTCTTGTTTTTAAGGATGATGTTAGTAACAAAATTAGTTTTAAGATCAAAATAAGAATTGGTAAAAAAAAAATAAAAAATAGGGACGAAAATTACATTTTTGCCCGTGCAAAGCTTCAACTTCAAACTTTAAAAAGCTTTCAGAAAAGAGAAACCTGCGGTTGATTCCCTCTTTAGCATTACCTTTTCCTTCTGTTTGTTCATTTCTCTTTCTCTGCAACAAAACCAAAACACAAACACATACACAGAGAGAGCGACAGAGAGATGGGTGTTGCAGTAGGAGGAGTGATATTGGACGAGTCATTACTGTTAGCATCTAACTCTCCTCAACATGAAAACCCATCCTTGCAACCCGTTGCTGACTCTCTTCTCCGCAAGCTCCGCCATTCCAAAATCCCTACGGTATTTCTCTCTCTCTTTCTCTCACTTCTTCAACTTCACTGTTCTTTGCCCAATATATTATTACAAGCGTTCTGGGTTTTCTTTGATTTGAGGTGTACAAACTTTTTTTATGGTCAGTTACTCAATCTTTATGTATTTATAACTACAAATTGTGTTCTGGGTATCTTTTATTTTGTCAATCAAATGGTTCTGATTATCCTCATGAATTAATTATAAGTGTTTTATTGCTTGCATGCTTACAATAACAACAACCAGCACCACCCAGACTTAGTTCCAAAATTTGGGGTTGGCCATGGATCCTTTGTAGTTGACCCATTCATAATAAATTGTCTAAATTTTCTGCTGGCTGTCAGTCTCTCTCATTTTGTGGAATAATATACTCTTTTGATAAATTTGTTTAAATTCTATTGATGATTTGTTTTTTCTTTGATTTCGAATTAATAAAAATTTAGTATAAACATTTTTTTATTCTTAAAAGAAAAATAGTAGATCAATAAAGGGGAAAGTCTAAATCTTTTCATGTGTTTTTCCTGCCATTAAAGCAACTTAAACTGTGTTCTTTTTCTCATAAGATTTTGTTTTGAATCCTTGACTTAGAGAGGATAACATAGAAAATTTACTCTCTAAGAAATGGATGTCTTATATGCCATGCATTTCTAAAACTATTGAGTCCTATTGACCAGCATGCTTTGCCTTATTTGTGCAGGGGATTTCTTGTGACGTGGGGCTCTCAGATGATAAGGTAGTTTTTCTTGTGCTACTCATATAACATTGAACTTTTTTTCTGATAGATATAAATATATCAATATAATGTAAATTTATTGTCATTCTCATTTATTTGAGATCCATAACACATTCAAAAGTGAGTTTCTAATCTTATCATTGTTCAAGATTTTTTTTTAAATTTTTATTTTGAATCACATGTTGAACTCTATTCCGGATTTCATAAGTATCATTATTTATTTGGTTACAAATTTTATTCCATTTTGTTAGCGTTAAGTATTAAGCTGCTAATTACTTGGGATGTCCTTGTACTGGTTCAAGACACTACTGAAATTCAGTGTGGTTTTTACAGCATTTCTTTAGTCCTGATGGAAAAGCTGTTCAACTATTTGTCTTTTCTTGTTAAAGGTGAGTCTTCTGAAAAGGCTGGCAACCCTTTACTTGTTTGATTGTTTTATCTTGAATGAATCTTCTGTAGATGATGCTAAAAATGAGATTTTGCTAGCTTGGGGGGGACACTGGAGGCAGTATTTTGTACGTAATTTCTGACAAGAAGAAGGAATTCTTTCCTAAACTAAGCAATTGCGGTTGGCTGATCGTTGTTCTCAGTGAGTTCCACAAAACCTATTTTTCCCCAATGATGAAAGCCTCAGAGTTTTGTTTGGCTTGGGATATATAAGAGTATAAGACTGGATTTTCTGGAAAGTATTATCTTTTTATACTAGTTTAGGTGTCTCAAAATGAATATTGAGCTGAGCTCTCTTTGGAATGTGTCTAGAGCTTTGTCTAACATAAAAGAATCTATACAACCATCTAGTTAATTCTGATTACCTTGGTGTGAGATCTTTGGGATCTTATTTAGAAAAAAAATGTGATTTAGGAGGAGTTTTTGGTTTTATGATCGATGTATAAATTGGGTTAGAGACTGCAGTGGCCTTGATAGCTACAAATGACAATGGTACAGGAGTGTCCTGTTCTGGAAATCAGTTATCTTGATGGGATGACAGTGACCTATAAATTCTTATGTCAACCAGAAAGAAAACTGCAAACATCTAATTGGCTTGATGTTCTGTTGCAGGATCTCTTGGTCAAGAATCAGCAGCAGGTGTGCACTTCCCTCTTCTGTGTTCATACTGCATAGGGTGCTATTTTTAGGCATAATTATGTTTTGAGCCTAGTCATTTTCTGTCTTTCATATTCATCTTGCTACTTAAATGTGCTTTTTACTTGGCCAGAATTTGATAGGCTCTCTTGACTGCATAACCAATTAAAGTTAAACTAGTAGCTTAGTCTATTTGGTGTAAGCTGTAAATCTTGCAGATTACTATGCATACACTTCAGTGATTTCACACAGCAGAATGAGAGTGAAAGAAAAGCATATATATATATATATATATATATAGAGAGAGAGAGAGAGAGAGAGAAACTATGAAAGCACTCGTCCGTGTCATGCTCGTGGTCTCTATGAAAGCGATAGTACTTGCTCCTATTGCGCTTGTTAGGATCTCCTTTCATCTTATCCAACTACTTCAAGAACGGATCGTCCTTGATCTACATAAGAACCTGCTCTAGTGGCATAATCAGGGGCGTGTATTGCTGATTCCTCGCTGAGGAACTTGCCTTCTTACCATCCTTGTCTTTTCTCTAGTCTACCCGAGCCTTCTTTGGATGAGGTCCCTGATCTGAGTAACGCTGGTGGTTTGCTTCCAAGCGCTTTGCTCTCTTTCTCTTCTTGGCTATAATAGCATCCTCAGCATTTATGAAATTCTGGGCTAAATGGACGAGTTCGGCCATAGTCTATGGTTCCTACTCGTAGAGCTTATGGATGAACAAGTCAGAATTGACCCCATTATGGAAAGTGGCCAACAATAACTTGTCATTCATTTCGTCTACTGTCAAGGCTTCTCTATTAAATCGGGTGATAAAGGACCGCAAACTCTCATTTTTCCATTGCTCTATAGTCAGCAAATTAGAAGAGGAACGCTTGTGGCGTTGTTCTCCAATGAAGTTATTGACAAACAGCTTACTCAACTCTTCAAACGATCCCACTGAGTTTGGAGGTATTTTACTAAACCACATCCGCGATGGTCCTTTAAGTGTGGTAGGGAAAGCTCTGCACATAATCTCGTCCGGGACCCCTTGAAGGTGCATGGTCGTCTTGAAAGTAGCAATGTGGTCACACGGGTCACGATTTCCATCATACGAATCCAAGGAATTTTGAATTTTGGAGGTAGGGGATGACTATTGATGGAAGCTGTGAAAGGGGAGTCCGTTCGGTGAACCATATCATCCACTGGGTTTGCCCGCCTCATGTTCTCCCTTATCTCATCTATGGCTTTTCTCATCTGGTCCATTTCTCTTTCCAAGTGTGGCACTCTTCTTGAAACAGTACCCCTTATTTGATTTTCAGATTCGACATTTTCTCCTCCACCTTCTTGACTCTGGGCTCGTCCCTCCGTGTGCCCATCTTGGCGCTGCCTCCTAAGGTTGATCTCCCTATTCAACTCCTGATTTTGACGGGTCAAATCTGCCATAGCTGCAGCCATGGATTGTATATGTTGAATAGAAGGCGGTTGCATGACAAACGCTGACCTGCAATCGTGAAGGGGATTACTAGAAGCATCCCTACTCTCCTGGTGGCCTGGGCTGGTAGCCCTTGATCTTGTTCGAACCATTCAACCTTTTGTTTGAGAAATGTTAATCATTGACAACAAAAACAGATAGTTGAATGAAAAGAACAGTGAATAGAGTTTCTACAGACGGCGCCAACTGATGATGCAAAGAAAATCAGTAGGCTGGATGTTTCGGACTTGAAAGGACCACTTGCTCTCTCGATGGCCTGAAAAATAAAGAAAAGTGATGAAAGGTGACCGGGGTCACCGGCCAAGAACCCTCCGATGGCAAAGTTAGTTTCATCTCTATATTTTTGGAGTTCCAATTTTTTGGGAGAAGTAAAAACATACATTTTTCTGGTCTAAATGGGTGTTTATATAGTATCCTAGGAACAGTTATTGGGATTGTAACCTTCCCTGGATTTGAGGAGGTGCGAGGGTTCAGGGATAACGTCCACAACCGTTTAGGAGTTATATTTTCTCATACAACGGTCACTGGAAGTTATGCGTAGGTTGTAGAGTGGTGAAATGTTGTCAGTAATTCCAAGTGTAAAGGTCTCGCCCAGGGGTCCTCTTGTGGACGAACCCCTTCAGGACGGGGATGATAGCTTTTTCCTAGAACGAGTGTTGTGGGTGTGTTTTCGCCTATGGACTACCATGGGCGTTAGCCTCGTCTTGGTGACTTCTTCTGGACGGCCGTTGGTGTGGATGACCATGGACGGTCTTGGAGTAATATAATTTTTCTTCATTCCTCATCAAATTTAAACTGAAATTTTAAAATTTTTGATCACAATCCTCTGCACCAAACCCCAATCCCAACCCCATGAACCCAAGTTACCCAACTCAACATCAAATTTTCTTAGTCACCAACATCAAAGCATCAATTTAATCCCTCTCTCTACCCATTGTTATCTCACTACAACATTACCACCATGAGAAATAATGTATTAGGATAATAATTTTTGGTTGAATGTATAATTGATTTTTGTGGAAGAATTTGTGTACAAATTTTGGAATATTTTGGGTTTCTATTATTTTGTTCTTGAGATTGAATATTCTAGGTTTGTTGTTCTTGTGTGTTCATGATTAATATGAATTTGGAATAGGAATTTTATAATTTTTTTCTTGTTTTCCTAGCATTGATGGAGATTGGATTTGGTTGCTGGGTTTGTTTTTTAAGTTGGGAAGAACAAACTGTTATGTTTTTACGAAAAAATAATGAAAAGTAAAAAATAAAAAAAAATAAAAAAGATTTAAGGCTTTTTTTTTAAATTAATTTATTTTTTGTTTAAACTTTCTAACATAACTTTAAAAAAAATTAAAATGCTGACGTGGTATTTAAAAAATACTAAATAATTTTTTTTAATAATATTTTAATGGTCACGTCAGTGTTATGTTAGCAAACAAAGCATTCTGTTAGACACGTAGGATATTTTTTTTGTTTGGTTGATGGCAAGGACTATTTTAAAAACAATTTTCTTTATTTAACGATGATATTAATAACAAAATTAGTTTTAAGATCAAAATAAGAATTGGTAAAAAAAACAGGTACGAAAATTGCATTTTTGCCTGTGCAAAAAGCTTCAACTTCAAACTTTAAAAAGCTTTCAGAAAAGTGAAACCTGCGGTTGACAATTGTGTTTAAACACACAATTACATATTCTAAACAACATTACACATATTTTTACACACATTTTCACGTATGTAATTGTGTGTTTAAACACACTTTAGCATTACCTTTTCCTTCTGTTTGTTCATTTCTCTTTCTCTGCAACAAAACCAAAACACAAACACATACACAGAGAGAGCGACAGAGAGATGGGTGTTGCAGTAGGAGGAGTGATATTGGACGAGTCATTACTGTTAGCATCTAACTCTCCTCAACATGAAAACCCATCCTTGCAACCCGTTGCTGACTCTCTTCTCCGCAAGCTCCGCCATTCCAAAATCCCTACGGTATTTCTCTCTCTCTCTCTCTCTCTCACTTCTTCAACTTCACTGTTCTTTGCCCAATATATTATTACAACCGTTCTGGGTTTTCTTTGATTTGAGGTGTACAAACTTTTTTTATGGCCGGTTACTCAATCTTTATGTATTTATAACTACAAATTGTGTTCTGGGTATCTTTTATTTTGTCAATCAAATGGTTCTGATTATCCTCATGAATTAATTATAAGTGTTTTATTGCTTGCATGCTTACAATAACAACAACCAGCACCACCCAGACTTAGTTCCAAAATTTGGGGTTGGCCATGGATCCTTTGTAGATGTCCCATTCATAATAAAGTGTCTAAATTTTCTGCTGGCTGTCAGTCTCTCTCATTTTGTGGAATAATATACTCTTTTGATAAATTTGTTTAAATTCTATTGATGATTTGTTTTTTCTTTGATTTCGAATTAATAAAAATTTAGTATAAACATTTTTTTATTCTTAAAAGAAAAATAGTAGATCAATAAAGGGGAAAGTCTAAATCTTTTCATGTGTTTTTCCTGCCATTAAAGCAACTTAAACTGTGTTCTTTTCCTCATAAGATTTTGTTTTGAATCCTTGACTTAGAGAGGATAACATAGAAAATTTACTCTCTAAGAAATGGATGTCTTATATGCCATGCATTTCTAAAAGTATTTAAGTCCTATTGACCAGCATGCTTTGCCTTATTTGTGCAGGGGATTTCTTGTGACGTGGGGCTCTCAGATGATAAGGTAGTTTTTCTTGTGCTACTCATATAACATTGAACTTTTTTTCTGATAGATATAAATATATCAATATAATGTAAATTTATTGTCATTCTCATTTATTTGAGATCCATAACACAATCAAAAGTGAGTTTCTAATCTTATCATTGTTCAAGATTTTTTTAAATTTTTTTATTTTGAATCACATGTTGAACTTTGTTCCGGATTTCATAAGTATCGTTATTTATTTGGTTACAAATTTTATTCCATTTTGTTAGCATTAAGTATTAAGCTGCTAATTACTTGGGATGTCCTTGTACTGGTTCAAGACACTACTGAAATTCGGAGTGGTTTTTACAGCATTTCTTTAATCCTGATGGAAAAGCTGTTAACGTATTTGTCTTTTCTTGTTATAGGTGAGTCTTCTGAAAAGGCTGGCAACCCTTTACTCGTTTGATTGTTTTATCTTGAATGAATCTTCTGTAGATGATGCTAAAAATGAGATTATGCTAGCTTGGGGGGACACTGGAGGCAGTATTTTGTACGTAGTTTCTGACAAGAAGAAGGAATTCTTTCCTAAACTAAGCAATTGCTGTTGGCTGATCGTTGTTCTCAGTGAGTTCCACAAAACCTATTTTTCCCCAATGATGAAAGCCTCAGAGTTTTGTTTGGCTTGGGATATATAAGAGTATAAGACTGGATTTTCTGGAAAGTGTTATCTTTTTATACTACTTTAGGTGTCTCAAATGAATATTGAGCTGAGCTCTCTTTGGAATGTGTCTAGAGCTTTGTCTAACATAAAAGAATCTATACAACCATCTAGTTAATTCTGATTACCTTGGTGTGAGATCTTTGGGATCTTATTTAGAAAAAAAATGTGATTTAGGAGAAGTTTTTGGTCTTATGATGGATGTATAAATTGGGTTAGAGACTGCAGTGGCCTTGATAGCGACAAATGACAATGGTACAGGAGTGTCCTATTCTGGAAATCAGTTATCTTGATGGGATGACAGTGACCTATAAATTCTTATGTCAACCAGAAAGAAAACTGCAAACATCTAATTGGCTTGATGGTCTGTTGCAGGATCTCTTGGTCAAGAATCAGCAGCAGGTGTGCACTTCCCTCTTCTGTGTTCATACTGCATAGGGTGCTATTTTTAGGCATAATTATGTTTTGAGCCTAGTCATTTTCTGTCTTTCATATTCATCTTGCTACTTATATGTGCTTTTTACTTGGCCGGAATTTGATAGGCTCTCTTGACTGCATAACCAATTAAAGTTAAACTAGTAGCTTAGTCTATTTGGTGTAAGCTGTAAATCTTGCAGATTACTATGCATACATTTCAGTGATTTCACACAGCAGAATGAGAGTGAAAGAAAAGCATATATATATATATATAGAGAGAGAGAGAGAGAGAGAGAGAGAGAGAAACTAATGGACAGACACTGTACACAAGCTTATTTGAATGTGCAGAGGTTCCAGAAAGGAGAAACCTGCGGTTGATTCCCTCTTTAGCATTACCTTTTCCTTTTGTTTGTTCGTTTCTCTTTCGCTGCAACAAAACCAAAACACAAACACAGAGAGAGAGAGAGAGAGAGAGAGATGGGTGTTGTAGTAGGAGGAGTGATGTTGGACGAGTCAGTACTGTTAGCATCTAACTCTCCTCAACATGAAAACCCATCCTTGCAACCCGTTGCTGACTCTCTTCTCCGCAAGCTCTGCCATTCCAAAATCCCTACGGTATTTCTCTCTCTCTCTCTTCTTCAACTTCATTGTTCTTTGCCCAATATATTATTACAACCGTCCTGGGTTTTCTTTGATTTGAGGTGTACAAACTTTTTTTATGGTCAATTACTCAATCTTTATGTATTTATAACTATAAATTGTGTTCTGGGTATCTTTTATTTTGTCAATGAAATGGTTTTGATTACCCTAATGAATTAATTATCAGTGTTTTGTTGCTTGCGTGCTTACAATAACAACAACCACCACCACCACCACCACCCACACCAGACTTAGTTCCAAAATTTGGGGTTGGCCATGGATCATTTGTAGTTGATCCATTCATAATAAACTGTCTAAATTTCCTGCTGGCTGTCAATCTCTCTCATTTTTTTGAATAATATACTCTTTTGATAAATTTGTTTGAATTCTATTGATGAGTTTTTTTTTTTTTTTTTTTCGTATTCATAAAAATTTAGTATAAACATTTTTTTTTATTCTTAAAAGAAAAGTAGTAGATTAATAAAGGGAAAGTCTAAATCTTTTCATGTGTTTTTCCTGCCATTAATGCAACTTAAACTGTGTTCTTTTTCTCATAAGATTTTTTTTTGAATCCTTGACTTAGAGAGGATAACATAGAAAATTTACTCTAAGATTTTGTTTTGAAAGCTTCCTTTCTCTGATTGAAATGTACTACAGTTGGGGACTAAGTTGAGCAACTTGTGAAGAGAAGCAATGATGACCGTTGAAAAGCTGTGAAGGTGTTTGTGAAAATGATTAGGCTGATGGTAGCTTGATTTTTTTGTAAAAGTACCTCACCAAAGGCTTCATTTTGTCAGCAACCACTCATTTTTTGCATGGTACTTGAGCCATTGAAAGAATAATTCAGTACTTGCATGCTTTGATGGACCTGGTCTTGTGCGTTCTATTTGCAACTTTTAGTTCTATGGTTGGGCTGTAGGGTCATTTTGTGTTGGGTGAATGCAAGGCTTGTTTCTGTATTTACTGCTCATTGAACTGTGGTATATTATCTTGATTAATGATATTTTTTTGTCCATCAAAATTTTTTTGTTGGAATTTAGTACAAATGAGGTCTCTATATTTTTTTCTTCTTTGAGAAAAGTATCCCAAGGCAGTATTTGTATCCTTGCATGAGATATTACAGAATAGGTATAAAAATATTAATAGAAGGAAATTTTTGTGGAGTAATTTGACAATTTGTTTGCTTCTAGAGTTGCAAATGCATCAGACTTTGTGTTTGAATCTTGCAATTTCTTCATATTGCCTCTCTAGAGTCACCACTATGACTGTGATGTTGTATTTGCTTTCCTTTTTTAGTGCATGCCTTGGGAAATACGTAGAGTTGCCAATCAGAAGATGAAATGAAAACTTCAAAATTGTAATTTGATTATATTTTTTTCCTCTTTCACTTTGATCTTTTGTTTTTGTTATTTGGATTTGCTTTCAATTTGATTCATCAATTTTGATACATTATAGTGCAAAATCTTAGACATTTATTTATCATATCACCACAATGCATACAACATAAAAGGCAGTTTTTTTTTTTTTTTTTAAAGAGTTAATGAAACTGAGTGAGTTGATAGGTAACTGTTTAATTTAGTGATGCTAGGTTTTGCCTTGATTTTGGAGTTTATCTTCATGATTTAGCAACCATGCTGTTTTTTTTATTTTTTTTTATAAGTATAAGAATAATATAAAAAAAACCCTGTTTTATAAATAGCAACCATGCTTGCAGCTGTTGATCCTTCACCTATGACTTATACAGAGGGTGTGGTTAGAGTCCAGACATGTGGCATCACTAAGGGACTGACGACATTATACAACAAACGGAAGAGGTAGGACTTTTGGACGCCTAAAATCAGCAAATGCAGCTGCTTGATAGTTCCTGTTCAAGTAAGGTCGTTGCTGCTGCTTGATAGTTGGTTCCTATGAAGACCACATAGGCTGAAATGAGTTTTATGATCCAATTCCTGTATCAGATAATTAGGTTCTAACCATAATCATGAATTTTATGATTAAAACAGTGTAGAGTTAAAGAGTGTTTCTCAGTATCCTGAAATTTTTGTATAGAAAAAATAAACTCAAAAAAAATGGTTAGAGTCATTAAATGAAAAAGAAAAAGAGAGACAAAACTATTGTGCTCCGACTGACTCATTTATACTTCTTTTGAAATGAACCAGGTTTGGAAAAGCCACTGAATGGACTGATAAACCCACAGTGAAGGTTGCAGTCACTGCTGATGCTCCCGCTCTATGGTCAAATTGGTCATGGAACACGATATGGACTCCTTTTTTTTTTTTTTTTTTTTTGAAATGACGTTATGGACTCCTGAAGTATTTGACCTATTGATTGATAATTCGGGAGACTTTGAATGTGTTTGGATAGTGCGTTCACGTCCACGTCCAGCGTCTGGGCTCTTTTTTTTTCTTTTTTTTTTTTCAGTGTCTGTCACTGTTCATTGGTCATGAACAGTGATTTTAGGCCAATGAACAGTAATTTTTGGCATGAACAGTACTTTTTACACATTTTAAAATTATTTTGCTACAGTATTTTCAGTTTTCAATTTTCAGAAATAAATTATATCCAAACACACTCTTTTTGGTTAGAATTAGCGGTTCTCAAAGATGTTCATAGTTCCCATCAAAAAGAAAAAAAGAAAAAGATGTTCATAGCTGTTGTGATGCAACTACTTGCCTATGATTGCAATTCAGATATATCCCACGTAACTATGGTCCAGCATCTGATTGGTCACTGCCTCAATCTTGATGCTGTATGGTACTACAGAAAATAATAAGATTGTACTTTTCTATTTCTTGAAAGAATAAACTCCTTCTGGTGTACCAACTATTTAAATCTTCTCTTCCAAACCAAAACCCAAAAAAAACCTATTTAAATCCAATAAATATTGCCTGGGAAAGCTGAAATGATCCAAAACTCCAAAAAGATAATAATGCTGTACCAAGATGAAAGGGGGCACGTAGCAAATACATAGAAATCATCCTATTAAATAACTTAAAAGACGCAAAATAAAGGTAACGCAATATCTTTTTCAAGTTTATCATAATAATGCAAATAACAAAAGGGTCATGCTAACAAATGCTCTTAGGGCATTAGTTAACAATCGATTTTAAGAAAGTTTTAATATCATTATTATGAAAAATGAAAAAAATTGTCAATACATTAATTGCTTTAATTTCTTTTCTCATAACAACTTTCTCTAAATAGATTATTAATCAAAAATGGCTAAAACACAAAATTTTCACCTAAAATCTCATCCATGGTATAAAGAGGGAGATGGTGGAAGTGGGAGTTTATGCTCTTATAGTTACTCCACACCTGGTCTCCTCCAGCTGTGTTTTCTTTTTTTAAAAAAATTATTATTATTAGTACTAATTTTTATATAATTTTTTCCAGATATAAAAAAGTAACTTATTCATAATAAATAATTTTTTTAAAAATAATTAACCTGTATACATATTTTTTTAACAAACAGAGTATTCAGCATTATAATAATCTCCTATACCCCAGATGATAAAACTAAAAGAAACACTTATTAAAATTGTTGTCCATACCTTATAATTTCTCCTCACTATGCTCTTTATGTTACATACATATGCCTATGGACATGGTAGGTGTGATCATAAAGTGGACTAACAAACTTTGTGCCACCATAGTTATGTTTTTTAGTTTCATATTTACAGACTCTGGCTTATAGATATATAAAAGGGTAAACTACATTTGGTCCCTAACCTATAGGTTGAAAAGAGATGCTACGTCTATAATATTTTTATAATATTTTCACAACAAATTACAAGTGGTTAATTGTTATTGGTTCAAATTTGAACCTAACACGAAGATTACTTTTTTACCCCAACAATAACAACCAGTAACAACTTGTCATTTAAGATTTATTGTAAAAATGTTGTGAAAATGTTATGGACATATCATTTCTTTAGGTTGAATGTTAATTTGGCCCATAACTTTTTAAATGTGTCAGTTTAGTCTTTAACTTTTTGATATTGTGTTATTGTGTTAAAGTAGTAAAATGCTGACATGACTGGCCAAAATAAAATATAAATTTACAACACATAAATTGCCACTTGGATTGATACATGGCCTTAAAAAAAGAGAGCGAAGTTCAAAAAAAAAAAAAAAGAGAGAGCAAGTGCACATGTAAACACATCTTAAATACCTTCTTTTTTTTTTTTTTTTTGGGCACTTTCTCATCTTTTTAGTAAACTTTCCTTGGAAACAAACACGTACTAAAAAAATCAGAACCAAATATTAAACCCCATCCACTAAGAGAAAATTTCATTTTCTTGGCATGCAAACAGAAAACCCCCATGGTTAGAGTCATAGATGCAACCTTAAAGCATCAAGTAGGCAGAGGAGGCCCTAATCCCCATTGTGTCTCACTAGCACATGTAAGATGATCTTTCATCTTCAGTAAAACCACTAAATAAATGTTGAATCCATTGTCACTAGCCTTGAAAAATATACCAACTAGTCGGGGCAAGCCATGAATCTTTCAAATTCCATTCATTTTACCACGGTGTAGGTAAACAATCTTGCTTCCTTAATTTTAATAAAATCTCTTTTCAGTAGGTGATGGGGAATCCAGGGGAAGGAGTGGTTAGAGAGAGAGGGTGATGTGGCGGCCTTTGATTGGGCCTTCTTTGGGGGAGAGAGTGAAAAAGATGGGCATGTGGGATTGAGGGCCATGGATGGTGAGAGAGTGGACCGGTGTGGATGGTGAATGGTGGAGGATGGGAAGTCTAGGTAGAGAGAAAGAGGGAGATGTGGGTGGGTGGGTTGAGTCAGTGAAGGAGTGTGGCTGTGTGGGTCTATGGGTGCAATTGTGGGGAGTAGAGAGTATGGGTTTTGGATTTGAGGGAAGTGGTGAAGACTGAAGAGAATGTGGGTTTGAGTTTGGGTTTTGAATTTTTTTTTTATATGTTTGTTTCCGAGAAAAGCTTACTGAGAAGATGAAAAAGTGCAAAAATAAAAAATTAATGAGATTGAAGTTTTATTTATTTATTTATTGTTATTTAGTTTAGGAAACGTGGTAGTCCAAGTGGCAATAAATTTATATTTTATTTTATTTGTTAGCCACGTCAATATTTTTTATTTGTCACTCAATAGCAGAGATTATTTTAACACAATATCAAAAAGTTAAAGACCAAATGGACAAATTTGAAAGGCTAGAGATCAAATTAACATTTGACCTAAAGGTTAGAGACTAAATATGTAATTTATCCTATATAAAATTCACACAAGCAAATATAAAGATATAATTAATATTGAGTAGTTATACATTCAATTTGTTTATTTTAATGTTTTACCATGAATCGGGTTTGGGTTGGATATATCCCAACCCAGCTTGAAACTTTAACCCCTGAATACCCGGATTCTATTACCCATTAACTATCCATACCCAATTATTACCTGAATATTTATCTATAAATGCCAAACTAGATAAGAGTTTGATTTTTTTAATTTCTATTTTAAAAAAAAAAAAAGTTAAAAACATGTTTTTCCATTCAAACCTTTTTTTAACTAAAAATCAGTCTTTCTTAATGGATTTATGAAAGGTAGATTTTTTTCACCATGGAATGTGCATGCTTGCTTGACGATGAAATCAATGCTTAAATCTATGTCAAATGTGAGCATTCGCAGTAAAGCTCTTAAAAGCTTTAAAAAAAAAACTATTGTTAGCAACTCATTCCACAAAATCATTCCACAACAATGTTGCTATTCTTAAAAATTTTGGCAAATGAGCTATAGTAAACTGCCATCTATAGCAGTCTACTATAACTAAAAACTGATAAAAAAATAATATTTTTATATTTCTTACTTCATCTTTTTTTTTTTTTTTCATTTAAAATAACCTCTCTCTCTCTCTCTCTCTCTATCTCTCTCGCCGGTTCTCTCTCTTTCTTCCTCTCCCCAGCCCCATCTTTCTTCCTTGAGTAGTGTGATTGTTCAAATAGTGAAATCTCACATTGGATATAAGTGAAAAGAATGAGTGGTTAATATATTATTGTTAAGCTCATACTCATAGGATTTAAGCTTTTTGAGTTAAGTGATGTCTCTACATATTATATAACTATTTAAGGAGTCTCCTCAAGATGTTTCTCTCCACAATAAGTGGTATCAAAGCTGATGATTTAAGGGCAAGTGTTCGTTAGTGGGTCCACCAATCGAAGTGTCACAAGTGATTTGTTGGAATATAGTTAATATAACACAGTTTGTTGCCATGTTTAAGTTTGCTACGGGGGTATTACGTTCAGACTCTTGATGGATGGTGGCCAAGCCTACTTCAATGCCACCAAACTTTGTCAATCATGGTCAAGAAGTTTATAACCCTTGAGGATGAACACTCTTTTCATTATAACTGTATCTCAAAAGCAAAAGAAATTTTATTACTATAACTTTGCAGAGAAGTTGATACATATGGACAAGCATCCCTTATTGAAGCAACCCAAAGAATTTTGAACCCTGAGAATTTACTTGCCATGGCAGGCAAATTTGACTTTCACCAGAGTAACAAGGAGAAGCACTATATATAGTTGGTGGTGTTGTGTACTAGTATTACACAAAACTCTTAAAACCTCTTGAAACAGCGGTTCTGGATATAGCTCTAATTAAAAGAACAACTTCTCAAATATGATTCCAACCTTTTCTTTTATCCTCACTACCCCGACTAGTTATTCTTAAATGGATTCACTGATCTTGACTTGACTTTTTTGGTTTTCTTCTTTAACGTGTCACAAGGGATGAACTTAATCAATTCTATATGCAATAATTTACTCCTCCATTAAGAAAATAGAAGAGAAGAAAGTGTAAATTTGTGGTAACCAGTACAAAGTTTTGTTTACACTTTATTTAGCTTTTTTTAGAACTCATTTACTTGTTTAAGAAGAAACTTTTTATTTTTTTGGGATAAGTACATTAGTGGAATTTTTTTTTATGTTGCTTTTTGACAAACTATAAAGTTAATGCTTTCTTTCTTTCTATTCAGAATGAATATGCTATCGAGATGTGTCACACATAAATGCCTTAGTGGAATCAATAAACTTTATGACTAATAATACACCCACTAATTACTTTAGTATAAGCAATGTGTAAAGTAGCTGAAGAAAGGGTACAAGCACAGCTAATTATGCACTTCAGATCATTGATGAGGACATAGCTGTAACTTTGTTTGCACTCATTTACTGTTGTTGTTGTTGTTGTTGTTCTTTTTTTTTCTTTTTTCTTTTTTAATTCATTTCATTTGGGGTTCCTTAGTATGGCTGACTTTTGTTTTTTGGGTAAATTTCACTAACTATCCCTGAGGTTTGGCCAAATACCAAGGAGATCCAAAAGATTTCAAAACTGGTCATTTGAGTCCTTTAGTCCAAATGGACTATAATGCCGTTATTTATTTTAGTTTCCCTCTCACCCTCAAACACATCTGTCTCCATCCCATTCCTCTTCCTAACATAATCATGAATCTATTTCCTTGCAAAACTGCCCCAGTTTGAGCACAAGCAGTAAGTACAGTTTACACAAAATTCATCAAGCTCAACTCTACTCACCAAAATATCCCTCAAAGCCTGAGAACCCATATTACACTTAACATAACCATCCATAAGAACCCACAAAACCTTTGTCAAACCAACTCAAACTCTTTGCTCCAAAAAAAAAAAAAAAAAAAACCCACCACCACCAATCCAAACCAAAATCCACAAACCTCCACCATCAAAAAAAAAAAAAAAATTTACAATTTTTTTTCCACGGCAAGTTTTGAATAACAAATGTTTTCTTTTTAGTTTATTTATTTATTATTATTCGCTTATTTTCTTAACTTTGTCTTTTTCTTTCAGTCTTGGGCTTCATGGCACATGACGTGTATACAAATGAAAGTTATTTAACCATTGATAATACCTTGGTGAACGTAAATTTAGTTTTAAGAGGGTTAATCAAATGCTAGGTGATAATTTTGAAAAAAAAAACAGATATTTTACTCTTTTTTATTAAGGGGATTAGAAGAGTTAAAAACAAGTAATCCTGTGCAACTCTAATTTTTTTTTATCTTTTTTTTTTTTTGGATGAATCTAATATTTATCTTCAGACCTTCATCATATTCATATCATATCCGACGCTACATACTAGCTGAGAAATTAAACAGTTACCTTTTTACAATGTCACCTAGTATTAATCTTTAGTTGATCATGGCTCATGAAAGATACGTACGTGAACGTAAATTAAGATTTAATAAGAGGAGGTTTTATTTTCTAATTTATAAATTTCTCACAGTCAAGCTGGCAAATAAGACTAAAACGAATATTTAGTTAGTGTTAAGAAATTGTAGATTCCATCGGTAGATTAGTTAAGAAACAAGAATTGGAGTTTGTCCATCTCTGTTATGGCCCATGAAAGGAGAAAATACACCATTCATTGGATGCGTGTTTTATGTTTTCTCCCTCTCACGTGAAGAGGAGCCTCTCGAATGCATGATATACTCCTCCCATGAAAGAGTTTTGTGGTGCCAGGAACAACAGAGAACTGAAAATACAAAAACTCTTCTCGTATGTGTAAAAAAGACGGTAGATTGTTACAAAACCATGAGTAGACCTCACCCTTGAAAATTAGAATCATATATTTAATCCCATGAGTAGAACTCACCCTTGAAAATGGGCTTGCCAGGGAAGAGTGTCCAAGAGCTTATAAAGACATGGTTAAAATTACATTTAATCCATGTGAGATGCTAAGATCATAACAGACCACCACGTTTCGTGGCTCTGATACTAAATATTACAAATTCATGGGTAAAACTCACCCTTAAAACCGGCTTGCAAAAGGAGGGTGTCCAAGAGCTTATAAACACATGATTAAATTTATATTTAATTCATGTGAGACATTAAAATCATAACATATAGATCACCTCATCTCTTTCCTCAAAGTGGTAGATCAAACTTCAACCATGTTACGACTGCAAACAGCAAACCTGACAGCTATCACTTACTAGTCATGAAAGTGGGTCAGTTTCACTCTTCACACCTGTAGCTCTATAAGTAAAAGAACCTTATGTATTTGCTTATGGAATTATTGCTTCAAAGAATCATCCACGCCAGAAAAATTAATTAAAAAAAAATTCGGCCTTTACTCGCGTGATCCTTAGGCTCTGCTTTATAGGAATTATATACTATGTTTGGCATAAGTCGTGAGATAAATTCCAGGTTTTTTGAACGTCTCGAGAGAGATAACGTGCCCCTTTCATTCTTAATATAATTGCAAGTTGATGAAGATAATTAACAGCAGAGGAATGTATAAAATTTTAATATTGAGAGAGAAATCAGAGATGCACGCTGGGACTACTTATAGGTGTGATGATGAGTAAGAAAGAAAAGATCATTGATGACCCTTCAATAAACTTAGTTACCATATTATAAAATAAATAAAAATCAATGCAATGGTCGATGTATATGCTAGTGGCCTAGTAACTTTCTAAGAACTTGTAAGGAAAGTGAGCATTGGAGTTGAAACATATTGCTATTTAAATCGCCTCGAACAAATTGCTGACAGTGATGCTCATCTATATGTGTATATTTTATTGAGTACAAGGAATCCAACCGAGCATTATTGAGTTGTGTTTTCTTATATACAAATAAACCCATCTTCTTTCGGCTGAGTGGTATGGTCTTGCTCTAATAAATTGGAGAATTTGGAGTCTTTCGGAGAGTGGTGGATTTCCTAGTCCTACTTTACAAATATACAAATAAATGCATCTTCTTTCTGCAAGTGGTGCTTTTTCCAGTAACTGTTAATTAGCAAAGTTTCAGAAACGCGCTATAGATTGCTAGACCATATATTATATTACTTCTATTCTCTTCTCTTCCTCTTATTTTTCTCAGACTATTTACCTTCTCTCTTTCTCTTACTTTTCCGGACGTCCATTGAAGGCATCATCTACCTATTTGCAACCTACTACAGTAAGTGCACTCTAACTTGACTTTCATGCTGTTCATTTTTTTTTTTTTAAATTGGCTGAATAAATAGTTTTATTAATTATTAATCATTTCAAATCCATCTATAAATATGAAAAAAAAAATTATAATATATTCAAGTCATTTAAACTATAAGTTTGAACTCCAAATCTTTATATTTTTGGGTAAATTCATCTGTGGTATACCCTTGAAAATATGGAATTATTATATGGTTCATATCATGACACTTACCTTCTTTATGATTTTCTTTTATGAGGTATACGGACCATGTTAGAGTTTTATCCAAGTAAAGCCTTTTCTTATAATTGAAATTAGAAATCTCATTTGAATCTAAACTTGCTCTTTAGTGGCCAAGCCATGATTCGATTATAGGGAAAATAGAATTTAAAAGCGATTCACACATCCATAAACATATATGCATATATACCATAGAAAATAAGGGGTGTTTGGTCTGTGTTTTCAAACAGCAATTTTCAGTTTTTAAACATTATACGTATTTTCATACACTTTTTCACCCACAAGTATTTCTATACATGTTTTTAAATAACAATTTTCAGTTTTTAAACACATGTACCAAACGGATCTTAAATATCTTATATTGTACTTTGTTTTCTAACATTTTTTGGTATTCATTATAATATTATGTTTTTCATACTTTTTATACACAACTTTTTTCCATGTCACCTAGTATTAATCATTATTCATATATATCGGAATATGAATTGGTTCATCTTGCCTTTGTATGTTTGTTTCTTTAATTCTTTCCTATTCTACTTTTTTTTTTTTTTTTCTTTTTTCTTTCCTAATTGGAAATGAGAAATCTCCTAAGCCCAAGAGCTAACCCAATCTGAGTGAGCCTAGGCCCCATGCCCATTATTTGACTGTGGACTAGTGAGATTTTCGGGCCAAAACTTCAAGTTAGGAAAAATTGGGAGAGTCTTGATCATATTGGAATATAAGAAATTGAGTAAAGTAGACTATAAGGGTCTGTTTGGTAAGAGTATTTAAGTATATTTTTTTGTTTTGCAATCCATAAAATTGTGGGTCTCACACTTGAATTTTTTGTTTGGCTAATATTTTCTAAATACAGTTTATAAAAAATTCTATCATATTTTCCTTGTTTAGAATAGAATTTTGAAAACGGCTGAGTTGGTGTTTTCAAGATACAATATATGTTTTTAATGACATAGTTGTAAATAAATTGAAAATAGTAGACTTCACAGTTTTGTCCAAACTTTTCTATCTCTTAAATTAAGGAGCTTATCTTTATCACCCAAAAAAAAAAAAAAAAACTCACTTCAAATTTGAAATTTATCAAAATTTTGAAAATTGATGTCATATTGTTTTGAAAACAAAAACAAAAATTCTGCTACAAAACAAGTCCTAAGCTTTTAAAGTCTAAAATTGTTTCCATAATGGCCCTTTATGTTCTAATATTTTTATTTTAGCCTTTTATAGTTGATTCAGTTTTCCATTTGGCTTTTTACATTTCAAAATATTCATATTCATTAAGGACTAAACATAAAATTTAAAAAAAAATGAATGGTACTCAAAATGAAAAGTTTGATATATAAAAGGCTAAAATGAAAATAATCACAAACGTTGAGTACCACTTTCTCTGAGTTTGAGATTGATTTATTTAGGCTTTAAACATTTGCGATGTTGTTTAACATATATAATAGTGACAGTGTCAGTACGAAGTACTAACGACCAAATTGAACTAACTCTTAAACAACAGAATCGAAATTTGGCTAAATTTAAACTATAAAGATCAAATTGATAACAAATATAAATTTGGAGGAAAAAATTGTGAATTAATAAGAAATATAAATTACGACTTAATGAGAGAGGAAGCACAGAACTAAGGACTTCTCAGAAAATAGTTTCTAGAAACCTGTATTGTTATTTATTTTTTCTTTTCTTTTTTCGCTTTTCTATTTAATTTCTTGGCTGAATTAATAATTTGATTAACACAACGAAAGGCAACATAACCCCTTCCATCTAATTCTATCTCCTCAACTAACAAAGCCTGAGGAGGGCTCTGCTAGTTGTTAGACCATTTCGGAGAAGCTGCTGAATAGAAGGAACTCGCTCTTCTAGGATTAATATATTAGCCTATGATACAACCGAAACAGCCACCTTTGTTTATCGATTGTACATGCTCACTCTATGAACGGATAGTAAATATTGTTGAGAACTGATACTTGATACAGAGAGTTTGCAAATAGGATTACTATATTATATCACTAATTTTTATCTGAATTAATTTATATTTGATTTTGATATTGTGTTATTTATTTATTGCAAGGAAAAAGAAATATGGGTAGACAGAGGGATCAATTTTGGGACCATGCTGAGAAATTAAATGACCGTTTCAAATGTAATTATTGTCTACAAAATTTTCCTGGAGGTGCATCAAGGATTAAAGCACACTTGGCTGGAATTCCAGGTCATGACATTCAGGCATGTAATGCCGTGCCTCAAGATGTTCAAGAAAAAGCTCAAGCAACTCAAAAAAAAAGAGAAACTCAAGTAACTCAAGGGACCAACAAAAAACTTAAAAGTGTATCAACCTCAGCTTCAAAATCAAAAACTAAGACTCAAGTGATTCTCTAGTCCCAACTTTATACATAGTTGTTTATTTCTAACAGTTCCAATACTTTTTAGGGTAAATATTAGTACACACTGGTGGTTGCACACAACCCTACACGCACTTTTTGCACTGAAATCGTGACTTCAAATTTCAGTGCAAAAAGTGTGCTTGCATAGTTGTGTGCAACAACAGGTGTGAAATAAACATTGCCCTGCTTTTTAACCATTTGCAAATATTTCCATTCTCTTTGTAGGGTAAGGAAGAATATAGGGCTGAAATTATCCTCAATGATGTTATGGACAGACTAATAGCCAATGTGTCTTCACTTGCCACTGAGCATATCAATTTTGAGTTGAGTTTCAAGGTGGATCTTCTTGAAACATTATTCAAGATTAGATTCGTGTTAGGTGATGCTCAAAAGAGGCAATCGAGTGATGAGTCTATTGGGATTTGGTTAACTGAGCTTAGAAATGTAGCTTATGATGCCGATAATGTGCTAGACAAGTTTTGCTATGAGAGTTTTTGGCAAAAGGTACAAATTCAAAATCAAATGATGGATCAGGTATGTAACTTTTCATTATGCAATTTCGATAAACTTAAGACCATCAAACAATTGTTGGATACAATTGTGAATGACATAGCTAACTCTAGTCTTAGAATGGAGTTGGTGAATTCAATCCCCAAAATTAGCTTGGATATGAATATAGACTCCCTCCTTGATGATTTAGAAGTTGTAGGAAGAAAACACGATATCAAAAAAATAGTAAACTTACTTATCAATTCAAACAATCAACAGGGTATCTCGGTTCTCTCTATAGTGGGTATGGCAGGTCTCGGAAAGACAACTTTAGCAAAACTTGTGTATAACCATGAACTGATAAAAAAACATTTTGATGTACTAGCATGGGTAAATGTTGGCAAAAATTTTGATGTTGAAGAGATATTAAGAAAGATTCTTAAATCTCTTAGAGAAGACTTGGATTATCATTCATTTGTATTTGATGAAGTACGTCAAGCATGTGCAAAAGTTTTGGGCGAGAAATATCTTCTCATACTTGATGATGTGCATAATGAAGATCCTAAGAAATGGGATACTTTAAAAGGTTACTTATTAGAGTTTAATTCTAATACAGGAAATTATATTGTTGTTACAACCCGTAGTGATAATGTGGGGCAAATCATGAACATACATCATCCCCCACATCACTTGGACAATTTATCAAAAGATGATTGTTGGTCTATAATGAAAAAAAGAACATTCATAGATGAAAGAACTCCATTAACTTTAGATTTGAAGGTTATTGGTAGAGAAATTGCTAAAAGATGTAGAGGGGTTCCATGGGCTGCAAGAGTTTTAGGGGAAACAATGTGCTTTCAATTTGATAAAAACAAATGGCTAGAGATTCAAAATAATAAAATTTGGGATTTGTTGGATGAAGATAATAGTGACATCTTTCCTGTGCTTAAGTTATGCTTTGATCATCTTCCAACACCATCTTTAAAACGATGTTTTGCATATTGTGCAATATTCCCTAAAGATTATGATATGAAAAAGGATGAAGTAATTCAATATTGGATGGCTGAAGGGTTCCTACTAGCTAAAGAAGCTAATATGGAGATTGAAGATATTGGTAACATGTATTTCAATATTTTGTTGGCCACTTCCTTTTTCCACAATGCTAGAAAGGATGCCTATGGTAATATTATTAGCTGCAAAATGCATGATTTGGTGCACGACTTTGCACTCTCAATTTCAAAATTTGAAACTCTAATCTTGGAGGGAGATTCAATGGATGATGGTAGTAGCATACAACATTTATTTGCCCGACTTGATGGCAAAACAACACTAGGAAGTTCATTTAGTGGAGATGATTTTACAAAATTGCGCACGTTAATTTTCGAAAATTTCAACTTTGACATCATGTTATCAAATTTTAAATGCTTACGCGTTTTAAAATTATTCGGGAATAGTATAGTGGAGTTGCCAAATTCAATTGAGCAATTAATACATTTGAGACTTCTTTACATCTCTGGAACTACAATTAAGGAATTACCAAAATCCATCACCAAACTATACCATTTGCAAACTTTAAGAATTGAAGGCCATGTAAGAGAGCTTCCAGAAGACTTAAGCAATTTGATTAACTTAAGACATATTCATACTAATAATTTTATAAAAATCCCTAAAAATATGGGGCGGTTGACTTGCCTTCAAACATTGAATTTTTTTGATGTGAGTCCAGATGAAGGTTATCGAATTAAAGAATTGGGATGTTTGAAGAATCTCAAAGGAAAAATAAACATATGCAATCTAGAGAACGTGGAAGATAAGGAAGAAGCCAAAAGTGCAAAATTAAAAGAAAAAGAAATATTCAAGTTGGGATTATACTGGAAATCTTTAAGGGTAGAGGACAGTTATGATAAAGATGTAAAGGTGTTGGAAGGCCTCCAGCCTCACCCAAATTTGAAAAGCTTAACAATCGATTCCTACGGAGGAAAGAAATTCCCATCATGGGTTGGTTTGTCTTCGCTATATCACAATTTGATTGAGATCAAATTGAGCTTTTGTATGAAATGCGAAGAGGTTCCCACTCTGGGGCAATTACCCTGTCTTAGGGTTCTTGAAATGGACGGAATGGAGGAGGTAAGATGTATAGGAAGTGAGTTTTACAGTGATGGGAGTTACAGAAATACTACTAAATTATTTCCGGCATTGAGAATACTCAAATTGGTGGAAATGGAAACCCTAGAAGAGTGGAAGGATGCAAAGGATTTGACAATCGCAGATGAGGTGTTGTTTGTGTTTCCTTGCCTTGAGGAGTTGATTATTAGTTGTTATAAACTGAGATATTTGCCAGACTCACTGCGCACCTGTGTTTCCCTTCAGAAGTTGGTAGTAGAGGATTGTCCTAATCTGATGTCATTGCCAGGTGTCAGGTCCATAATAAGGCGTGGCATTGAAGACCCACCCAATGGGTTACAGTGTGTTATATATTCGGAGAATGGGGATTTTCGTCTACCTTCTACTTCCTCCATTCACCCCTCCCTCCAAAAGCTAAAGCTAAAGCTAAAGCTAATGTATAGGTGTGGGTCTCACCTGCTGGACCAAATTCAATACTTCATTGCCCTTAAAATTCTATGGATAGAGGGATCTTATGAGATGGTAGCTTTGCCAGAGTGGTTTGGCAATCTTTCCTCTCTTCAAGAGTTGTATCTTTTAGAATGCCTGGAGCTGGTGCATCTGCCCACGGAGGAAGCCATGCGACGCCTCACCCAATTGAAAACGCTGATCATTTATGATTGCCCCAAATTTAAAGACAATGAGCGGATTAGCCACGTTCCATGGGTTCAAATCAATGATTGGTAAGTCGACTCGTACTACCCTACTATTTCCTCTTCTTTTATTCTCTTATATTCGTAATGGGTGAGAGTATTCTTAATTGGACCCGATTAAGAAAATACTACAATTTGGGTTAATGGTACATCAGATAAATAGTACAAATTAATCTCACTAACCCTTCTGCTTACACTTAATAAATCCTTTTTTTTTTTTTTCAATTTATGATATTATTTGCAATCATTTGAGAAAAGCTTTTAAAACAAGAGTTTAATTAGAAATTTTGTGATGGCTACTATTCAAATTGGCTTGCCGTTATTTAAATTTTTGTTGCTGCAAATTTCCAAAATAATTAGAAGCATAGTCTATTTAACAATTTTTTGATTGTTACCTATTGTCTTGCTACTATCAAATTTCTGTTTGCTAGCCTATTTTCTTTCTACAAATTTTTCAATACAGAATTTTTTGGACATTGGGAAATTTAGAATATTGAATCAATCACTGTTAGAGCTGTCCACATACTCATTATTTCGATCAGCATTTTGATACTGTAAGAGTTCATGGATCAATTCTTTTACTTACAGCTATCTAAAACTTGACAGTAGATTTTATTGATTTGCACTGGGTCATAATTGCTCTATTTATGAGGGTGGATTTATTGTGGAAAATGGAGCTTAGTTGCATAAGAATGAGACATTGGGTGGGTGAAGGTCTTGCTGAATTTTCATTTCATGTTTGGGTTGGGGGGTCAGTTTTACAAGGGACCTTGAAATTATGTGATCCCTAGTCCTACTAGTGCAAGTTAAATTTAACTTAAAATTTCAGGCAGCACTGAAGGTGTTGATGGTTCTAATTTATCTATATATGGTTTTTACCTTTTGAGGGAAACGACCACGTTGCTTAGATTTTGAATACGAAGACTAACTCAGGAAGTTGGCAAGAAGTTTGCATCTGGAAAAATAATTAACTTGACGACAAGTAATGCCCAGGCACTTCAGGTTTTCTCTCTTACCATTTGCATTATGTGTACATAATTTACTTCATAATTGGTCATTTACAAAACCCAATTCAGTTCAATGTTGAGTAAGTCTATTCATACTACCCTATATCCTCTTCCATTCTCTTATATTTGTAATGGGTGGTAGTATTCCTAGTATGAAAACTTAATTCGATGCCATTGAAGAAATATATAAATGCTGCAATTTGGTTTAATAGATTTTGAAATTAATAGTAGAAATCAATCTCACAAACTACCGTGGCCACACTTGAAAAACTCTACTCTTCTTCTTTAATCTTTGAAATTTTCTGCAATCTTTTGCAAAAAGTCACTAAAAGCATAATATAATTAAATTTTTTGTGATTGCTGTCATTTGGCTTGGTTCTACTTAAATTTTTGTCTCTGCAAACTATCACAAACACTTAAAAAGTTGTTAAAAGTATAGTAATTTTTTTTTTTTTTCTGATTGTTATCAATTGTCTTGCTTCTTTTCAAATTTCTATTTACCAACCTATTTTCTTTCATCAAATTATTACCTTATTATTTTTCAAAATTGAAAATTTCTGTAAATTTGGAAATTTTAAATATTGGATTCATCACTTTTAGAGCCTGAAGTCCACATGCTAATTCTTGGCCTATGTGTTTCTTGAAACCTTTACTTATTGTTGTCAAATAGCTACACCTGGATTCTTGAACTGATATTGTGATAGTTCATGGATCAGTTCTTGGCAATAGATTTTGATGATTTGGGCTAGGTAATAATTGCTATATTTATTAGGGCGAATTTATCGTTGGAAAATAGGGTTGAGTTGTATAAGATTGAGAAATTAAGTGGGTGAATGTCTTATTGATTTTTGTTTTCATGTTTAGATTGGGTGGTCAGTTTTACTGGGCCATGAAGTTATGTGATTCCGTGTTCTACTAGTGTAAGCAAAGTTTAACTCACTTTCTTATAAAGTTTTAGACAACACTGAAGGTGTTTTATTATTCTACTATATTTCTATTTATGTTCTTTTTACCTTTTGAAGGGACCTGCCAAAATTAGAGTTTTAAGGCAAACTCATGAAGCTCAGAAATGTTTGTCTGGGAAAAATAACCAACTTGATTAGAACTAATGCCAAGGTACTTGAATATGTTTTCTCTTTTACCATTTGGGATTTGGATATATAATTTAATTCAAACTGGTGTGTGTTCATATGTAACCAAACAATGTATAGATTAAGTCCAGTCAGATTGATGAATTGTAGTTTGACACCTTTTGATAAGAAAGTCATTGATATTTGGGTGGATGAAAGTCATGCTGATTTTTCATTTCATATTTGGGTTGGGGGGTCAATTTTATTGGGGTGACATTGAAATGATGTGATCCCCAGTTCTATTAGTGCAAACAAATTTAACTTAAAATTTCAGACAACATTGAAGGTGTTGATGGTTCTAATATATCTATATATTGTTTTTAACTTTTGATGGTGGCCAGATTGCTCTAATTTCGAGACTAACTCAGGAAGTTGGCAAGAAGTTTGCATCTAATTCACTTGATGACAACTGACGCCAAGGCACTTCAGGTTTTCTTTCTCTTACCATTTGCATTATGTGTACATGATTTATTTCATAATTGGTCATTTACAAAACCCAATTCAGTTCAATGCTCAGTAAGTCTACTCATACTACCCTATATCCTCTTCTATACTCTTATATTTGTAATGGGTGAGAGTATTCCTGGTATGAATACTTAATTGGATGCCATTGATGAAATATATAAATGTTGCAACTTGGTTTAATGGCTTTTGAAACAAATAGTAGAAATTAATCTCACCAACCACCTTGGCAGCACTTGAAAAATTCTACTCTTCTTCTTCAATATTTGAACTCACCTGCAGTCATTTGCGAAAAGTCGCTAAAAGCATAATATAATTAAAAATTTTGTGATTTCTGCCATTTGGCTTGGTTTTGCTTAAATTTTTGTCTTTGCAAATTATTACACACACTTAAAAAGTTGCTAAAAGTATAGTAATTAAATTATTTTCTTATTGTTAGCAGTTGTCTTGCTTCTTTTCAAATTTCTGATTACTAGCCTATTTTCTTTCATCAAACTATTACCTATTAATTTTTCAAGATTGAAAATTTCTGGAGATTTGGAAATTTTAAATATTGGATTCGTCACTATTAGAGCCTGCGTCCACATGCTCATTCTTGGTCTCAGCGTTTCTTGAAACCTTCACTTATTGGTGTCAAATATCCCCGCCTTGTATTTTTTTGACTTGATACTATAATACTAATAGTTCATGGATCAATTCTTGGCAATAGATTTTGTTGATTTGGGATGGGTCATAATTGCTATGTTTATAAGAGTGAAGTTACTGTGGGAAAATAGAGTTAGAGCTGTATAAGAATGAGAAATTGGGTGAGTGAAGGTCTTGCTGATTTTTGTTTTCATTTTTGGATTGGAAGGACAGTTTTACTGGTTCATGAAGTTATGTGATCCCCTGTTCTACTGGTGTAAGCAAAGTTTAACTCACTTTTTTATAAAGTTTCAGACAACACCGAAGGTGTTGATCGTTCTAATATTTTTATATGTGTTCTTTTTACCTTTTAAAGGGAACTGCCAAAATTTGAATTTTAAGGCTAACTCATGAAGCTCAAAAGATATTTGT
The DNA here is from genome assembly GCA_014183005.1 of Castanea mollissima. Taxonomy (NCBI): domain Eukaryota; kingdom Viridiplantae; phylum Streptophyta; class Magnoliopsida; order Fagales; family Fagaceae; genus Castanea; species Castanea mollissima. Next base: position 1,020,378 of record JACAVU010000007.1, read on the forward strand.
ATCTGGGAAAATAACCAACTTGATTAGAACTGATGCCAAGGTACTTAAATATGTTTTCTCTTTACCATTTGGGATTTGTATATATAATTTAATTCAAACTAGGGTGCGTGTGTGTATATATATATATATATATATATATATATATATATATATATATATATTATAGAGTCACTGCATTTTGTAGCCAATGTGCATATCTACTTAAACAAAACTTTTAGTCTATGTTAAGGTGTGCAATGTCAACTCCATATATGTGTTCATATGTAACCAAAGCAATGTATAGATTGAGTACAATCAGATTGATGAATTGTACTTTGACACCTTTTGATAAGAAAGTCATTGATAGCTTAGCTTGAACAGTGTGGAATGTCCTTTGCTTTGACTCTTTTAGTTGCTGACATGGACATAACAAACTAACTAAAACTTCAAAGAACTAAAAAGCTAGGATGTAAAAAGCTAACAAATGTACAAAACTAACAACACATGGATCCTCATTATTCAACGAACTAAAATATTATTCAATAAGTTAAATATCTTGCCTTGATATTCAGGTACTAGCATATCTATTTTGTTCAGCTGGAGGAATGTTTTTGTTCATGGAGCTTTAACCCACTTTCAAGCCAACCAAAGAGTTGAATATCTATCATTTCTCCAAATTAATGAAAAATGTGCAAAGGGGAGCAATGCCGAGTGGTCTAGGATTTCCCACATTCCAAATATCTATTTTGATGAATGTATGAAGCACGAAACAGTTTGAAGATCATGTATATTATTAAGATGGATGACCAGTAAGCTTTCTCCAACCTCATCTTCCTTTCTTCTCTTATACTCTCCTTTCCTACAACACTGGAGTATTTTTATAATTTCTCCGAATTTCTTCCTTTGTCTCTTCAGTTTCCCCAAATACTTTTGTTTTTGGTCATCTTATAAATCAATAAATTTGTTGCCTCAATGTGCTGTCACTAGGGACAACATGTCTATTATGTTCAGCAGAAGGAAAGATTTAATTAATTTAGGGAGTTTTTATCTAGTCCCAAGATAATGGAAGTATATAAGATTGTTAAGTTTTCTTAAATCCTCTCTTCTCTTCTAATATATGAAGTACTAATTCAATCCAATAAGTATATATCATTCATGCCAATTATCCACTCTTTCCTCTCACTTTTACTATGAAATTTTCTAACTTTTTACTTAGTATATGTTCCATCTTGATATTCTGATATATGTAATTTTCACATGTTGATATCATTGCATCAATGTTGTAAGCCACAGGTAGCACTTGGTTCCAATGCAATTGTTTCATTGAAGTGAGTTCTTTCAATCTCATCTTCTTCTCATTTGATTTCTTTCTTTCACAACCCTATTATGAATCCTTTCTTTTCGGTTCTTTTTCTTGCTTTCAATTTTTTTTGCTGTTTACTAAATTTATTGTTCATATACTTTACAGATTTTGGTTATCCTTCATTTCCAAAGTAGTGGCCATGTACTTCAGGAAAGGGAAAGAGTGGTCCAGGATTCACCCTATTCCAAATATCCAGAGAAACTTTTGGTTCCTATTCTAAGCTAGCTCAAAATAATCTAAAATTGGTATTTTCTCTCAAACGTCCTTTTTCTTAACTTGTCACTTTTAAATAAACTAGTTTTTCTTTTTTTCACTTACCATATTTCTTGTTCACTTATTTTATTGTGATTTCACTTTTATTTGTTTAAAACTTGTATTTTTATGTAGTGCAAGTGTGCAACATATTTTGCTGTATAGTGTATGAAGACTAAGTTTTTGTTTCATTCAATCCCTTTAGTTTGTTTCTTATTAATTTTATGTGTAAAATTCTCTTCTACTTGTTACCATTGCATTGACTTCACTATAATGTTTTGACTTGTCCATTCTCTAATAAGTAGGCTTTTTATTTGTACGAATTTTAAAGTTCAGTATCATGTTCACCCATAGGGAGAAAATATTGAATATATGACTATGGCCTCTGACATTGTCTTTAAGTGAACCTGGAATTTTAAACTCCTTCATAGTTCGTTAACATCATGAATTATTTTGGTGCTATTTTCAAACTTGAGAAGTAATTGATGACATAAATAATTTTAATGTTGTTTGTTATGGTTTTCTAACTTGAAGCTTTCATGCCGGTGACTTTAACAGCTTATTGGATTATAAGGTAGACACCTATAGTTAGTCTTTTTATTTGTTGGTTGTCATCAAAAAGTATTTAACTAAATATTATTTGCACACCTCTCTATTAGAAAATTTTAAAATACTAGCTTTGATTGAGAGTTCCATCTATTTTGGGTTTTTTTTTCCCATTAACCTTTACATTATTGTCTTTCTCAACGGGTGACATTCTGGTGGTTTCTCTAGATCAGGCAAATGGTCAAAGGATAGTTCTCAATATCTTAAGCATAAGGTGATGGATCTTTTTGTATAAACTAACACAGATTGTACTTTATTCACTATTTTTAATACAATTAGGTTTTGTGACTATAAGGAGTGATAAATTAAAGTACTCTATGTTTTGCTACTTATGGTGAATACTGATATAAGTAGTTTAAGCTACCACGGTGTTGATACTATTTGATGACTTCCATTAACGGTTTAGTAAAGGCACCAATATCATTGTTTCTAGTTTCTTTTAACACAACAATCTAGTGAGGAACTTTCCCCTGAAACTGGATAAATGCATGACTCTACTGGTTTTTTAATATATATATATATATATAACAAACTATTAAGTTGTAAATTCTTGTGAATGAGTTGAATGTCTTTGGTTGTTGAGGATGCTAACCAAAAAGATCACATAGGTTCTACCTAGTGTAAAACTTTTTGAAACATTAGACAATTAATGACCAACTATGTCCTTCTATGACCTGAAGCTTTAGTGCTGCTAACTGCAGATTAAACTTTTTGTCAATTGTAGCTAGTCCTTTGCATGAGATAAAATGAGATGAAAGAGCCTTGGAGATTAAGGCCTCTATTTGGATATTCTTAAGCTGGCTTTGAGCATACTTTTTTTCCCCTTATAATTATATTGTTGTCATGTGTTGGCTTTTGAGACAATATCTATTGTTTCCAATTTTAGGAATAATTTATTATAATTGCAAGACAACAAAGTTTGTTAAAGTTGCAATTTCTCTCAAATTTTCCAATTTTCCTCTATTATTGAATTCACTCTTTTTTTACTTTTTAAAAAAAATAGGATACCTTTCTAAATAAGAGCACTTAGGACTCGCCTTTTGCCAATAAAACATATGGGCAACTAACCTCCCCTACCAGATTCAATTGTTGGGAAATCTAGGGACATTCACCCCTAATGGGCTAAATAGTTTATACTCAAATGCATCTTCAACCTCTTCATCACATTTGAGTTTCTTACTAACAACACCCAATTAAAATCTCTCACTTGGGAGAAATACTTTTGTAATATAAAAGGAAAAGTAAAAGAATCAGTCTTCTCTCTAGTCAATTACATGTCAATAGTGAAAGATAGGCTATTATATATGTGGGTGGCCTAAATCTTTTGTCTCCTCTTCATCTACTTGAACACACTACACTAACATATTTGAAAATTGCATAGCCAAATAGTTAGAATACCTTCTACAGTAACTGGAGAACCTATAGTTTATGCATGAGCTATACATTTGCAAGAAGCCACAAAATCTACTTATGGTGTAACTTGCTCATGTAGTTTAGTAAAAAAGGGTCTAAGATTTCCATGTTCCTTTGATTAAGAATTTAAGATAAACCTTTGATACATCTTGTTCTAAGTTCAAAATCATTTAAAACTGGTATGTTCTCTCAAACCTTTTGTTTGCTGCTTAGCCTTGAAGTTGACTAACTATTCATGATTTGTTCTCTACTCTGCTTATTCTTAGGTTAATGATATCCAAAGAGTTTTATGTCAAACCATTAATTCATATTTATTTAACATATTTTGCTGCATAGGTTTTGTGTATCTTCAAATTTTAGCTCTATTTTATTGTGGTTCTTCCATTATGGTTGGATTTCTTTTTGCATATCAAATATTTCTCAGAAACTAAGAAAGTTTTTAGGATTTCATTTGAATTATTGCATTTACTTATGTTTTCATATTCTTTGTTAATATTCAACTCTGATCTGTTTGTTACAGTTGCACTCCCTGCATTGAAAATTTCGCAATACTAAAGTTTCTGTGCATGGGAGAGGAGGATTCTAGAAAAATTTTCTACAAAACCAGATACTTTCAAGCCAAAATTGGAAGGTTGTTTCAACTCCAATTTTGATGAAATTTCCTAATGAAGAGAGCTTCGTGTGACTGGTGATTGGTGTTGTTACTTGAAATTCCTCTCCATTTGCTCAAATGCTAAAGCCCACTTGGTGGGATCTTTTCTTCTTTTTATTATTGTTGGTATCTTAGTGTGATGAATATTTGTTGTAATCCAAGAATGACATGTTTTTGTTGTCTTTGTAGCAGATAACATTTGTTTTTAGAGAAGATTGTTGTAAACTCATATTCTATAGTGGAAGATTTTACTGGACTAGGTCCCGTGGTTTTTTCCTTCTCATTGAAGGGTTTTCCACGTAAAAATTTGTTGTCTTGATAATGGATTGATGCTAAATTTTTTATTTATATTTCTTATTGTGATTTGCTAATTTATTTGAAATAGCCATTAAATTGCACAAAGAAGGAAAAGGGAAATAATTCTGTGTTGAATTAATTGGCTGTCATTATCCATATGCGGTATAGGAAATATTTTTCAACCAAATGCAAGAGGAATTTTTTTAAAAAAATGTCTTACTGCCTTCACTTCAATGTCACCCCTCCATGCCTCCATTTGGATTTTGAGTTACCATTTTGTTTGCATTTGAAAGATAAACTTATAAAAGCCATGATGTAGGCAACTGAACAAGGACTCGTGTTATCATAATGCATGCTTCTTGGTGAAGTGAACCTAGTGGTAATCATCATAGTTTGTGACTTTGTTCCACTTCCATCTGAATAAGGTCACATTTTTTGCCCTCGTTTCATTCCTTCTTTCTTTATCAGGTGTTTTATTTTTTTGCTATATAACATTGAAAACGAGCCAAAGCCCACCAGCCCATTCTCATTGAGAAATTCAGGCTTGATAGATAGAAGATCAATCCATTGAAGCTCTTGAAGTGGATCTTGAAAACAAGTTTATTGGGGGTGGTCCTTTAGATAGAGGCTGTATCAGTTGGAAGACACTAGTGCTGAGGTTGTCAACTCAATAACTTGCATCAAAGTTGGCTATCCAGGATGCTACTGCTACTTGATACTTCTTTGAAATGAAGAAGAAAAAAAAAAGGTAGGACTAGCTAGGAAGTCTAGAGGTTGTATATGATACGTGTTTGTCAATTCCACAGTTCCTTTTCATCATGGATGAGTAGAGGAGAAGGGTGGCAATATTAATCCTGAATATTTCTTATCCTTTCATGCTATCAATTACATTGCACTGCTCTGCATTTACAGAGTTGTACATTGTTCTACCTTTGAAAAAGAGTACAAGGGTTTTTTTATCTTTAAAATTTTTTGGGTCATGCAAAATGTCCTATGCAATTTACATATAATATTTAAGTTACTTCATATTTCGTACTTCTATAAACCTCTCTAGCTATCTTGTACATTAGTGTATGGTTTTCCCTTTCAATTTTGGTTGTAGAGATTATATATTTTCCACTATTGGTTTAAAGCAGTTGCAAATATAATTTTGTCATATGTGCTGCAGTAATTGATTTTCGTAACTTGTGAATCAGGTCCTGCACATGGATAGGCATGAGTATATGTTGTTCAGGTCCTATTTTTGCTGTCGTTTGAGATTTGTTGAAGTCTGCACTTGTGTTGCTTCTTTATTCGTTAGAATCCATCTATTTATTCACTCCCTTAATTATTTTTATTTCAAGCTCTGGAAGAGGTTCATGGGAAATGATAAACCTCCAGCACATTTGGGCTACAGTAGGAATAATAACGTGGACATAATACCTAAATTGTGTATTCACTTTCTTTTGTCTTCTTTCTTTCTTTCTCTCATACTGTTTAGTTCATCACCAATGGCCATAATTCTTCTCTGTTTCAACTTTCAATTCTTCTAATATATTGACTAATTCTCATTTGGCTAGTTTATGATGGCAAATGGCACTATTGATGGCAGTTTGGTTAGATGTGGCAAAACAGGTAGGGTGGGGCGGGTTAGGTCAACCTGTATTTTTTGCATGATTCTTTTTTAAAACATGTATTTACCATTTAATAAGTCATATAGCAAATTATTTAGTGTGAAATGTAATACTTTAAATTTACCACTCATATTAAGAAAGAGCTCAACTCATCATATTAATATTTGTTTAGTAATTATAAAAATCCTAACATTGCTAATCAAAATAAAATAGCACAAACACAAAGGAGTCTAGTTTACCCTTTGAAAACTACTTAAAACAAACACACAAGATTCACTTCTACATAATATCAATGTCTCAAAGCATAAACAACAATATATTACAAATGCCTTATTGGATAGCTAATTTGTGATAAAGAATAAAAGCATATAAGAGATTAATAATCTTGAAAACTAATTTCATAATCAAATATTTTGCAAAATAATTTAATAGTTGTGTTTAATTTTAGGTGCAATGTGATTGGCACTCAGTTTCAATTTGAGAATATACATTAAAGTTTGATTATTTACTTATTTTATATATGGCATTTGTGCGTCCTAGGATACGATTGTTGGGCCTTGAAGGAATTTGGGCTCACAATCTATTTGTATAGTGGGCTTTTGAATTTCCTACCACGGGTGATGTTGTGCTCGGCAATCCCGTGTACTGGTCCTCCTTCCCTTGTTTCTCACTATTTCTCCCCTTTGTTCCTCGGGGAGAATCGATATCCCTCTCTCTCTAGTCTTTTCTCTTTGAACTTGCCAACCCTTTTCACTGATTCTTCTTTGTTTATTTATAGCCAAATTTAGTGGAATGATCATAATTATTCTCCTGGTGGGTGAAGGGAGGAGTTCAATACTATTACCCTTAAGTGGGGGTTTAGTTGGGAGTGGAAGAAAATGAGTGGCATTGGAACTGGCTCCATCGTTGGGTTTGATGCTCGGCAGGGGCATTCCCTAGGCAATGGAAAGGAGGTTCAATACCGTTTCATCTAAGTGGACGTCGAGTGGCAGAAATGAGAAAATGATAGTGGCGCCGAGACCAACCCCGTAGGTTAGTCTGTAATTTTTAAGGCACGTCACAAGTTGCTTCGAGCGCACCTAGATCGAACCTCTTGGACGGCACGAGCATTACTATGTGTGGTCGGCACGGGACCTCTATAAGAGTTAGTCCTTACGAGCCTTAGGGCTATTGGGCTTGACATGGGGGAAGGGCCCGTACAACATTTTTTATGAATATTATGTCATTGTTAAGCAATACAAATCCCAAAAAATCATCTTTTATTTTGAAAAGTCATTTATTTTAGCCGTGAACTATTAAAAGATAGTTTATATATATATAAAACTTTCGAGTTAGGAACTATTATTTTTAATTTATAAAAATATTTTTTTTAAATAACCCACGTGGCACACAAGTAATATAAAAAACAATATTTTAATATTACCATTAGCTACAGTAAGAATCAAATTGACATATAATATAAACTTTATGAATTAAGTACGTAGTTTATCCAAAAATATTCTAATATCCCAAATTTGGATCTCTAAAAATAGAAATTCTAATCAGAGGTGTAAGTTGTAAATATTATAGATTACTATGCATACGTTTCAGAGATTTCACACAGCAAAATGAAAAAAAAAAAAAAAAAAACAAGAAGAAGAAGAAGAAGAAGAAGAGAGAGAGAGAGAGAGAGAGAGAGAGAGAGAGAGAGAGAGAGAGAGAGAGAGAGAGAAGGAAAAGAGAATCTAATAAATATAAGGCGAAAATGCACTTTTGGTCCCTACATATTTGGTCAATTCCCATTTTGGTCTCAAAATTGATTTTGTTACTAATATCATCCCTAAAAAAAGAAAATCGTTTTTAAAATGGTTCTTGCCGTCAGCCAACCAACGGAAAAATTCTACGTGTCTAACAGAATGCTCTATTTGCTGACATGGTGCTAATGTGACCATTAAAATATTATTAAAAAAGATTATTTGACATTTTTAAATGCCATGTCAACATTTTAATTAATAAAAAAAACCAGATCAGATTATTTAAACTAAATTAAAGATAAATTAAAAAACAAACCTTAAATCTAATTAAAACACAAACCTTTAATTTCTTAATTTTAATTTAAACTGAACATACGAATTTGATTTTGATGATGCAAAGAAAATCAGTAGGCTGAATGTTTCGGACTTGAAATGATCACTTGCTCTCTTGATGGCCTAAAAAACAAAGAAAAGTGATCAAAGGTGATCAGGGTCGCCGGCCAAGAACCCTCTGATGACAAAGTTCGTTTCCTCTTTCTATTTTTAGAGTTCCAACTTTTTGGGAGAAGTAAAAACATACATTTTTTTGGTATGAATGGGTGTTTATATAGTGTTCTAGGAACAATTATTGGGATTGTAACCTCTCTTGGATTTGAGGAGGTGCGAGGGTTCAAGGATAACTTCTGTGGGGGGGTAAAAATTCCTAAATAAACATTTGGGCTTTGGGCTTTCTTGACGGGTACCAGTTTGTTTTTTAATTAAGGTCTCCAGACCCACAAGTCAGTCTGCACTGTAAAGGTCCAAGGAGTTGTCCGAGGAGGAATGTCTCCTCAGACAGGCCCGGCAATGACCTTGGGACTTGCCAAGAAGGTTAAAGGCAGAATTCTGGAAAAACTGATGGGTAAGAGGGTGATCCAAGCACCCTCTAGACACAAGGATGTGATAGAAATATCTAGGGAAAAGGCTGCTACCTCCACATTAAAGACCCTGCATCTACCTCCTTGGCCGCATTAATGGGAAAATGATCTCTGAACAATAGAATTCAACCTTCCTGCTATTATTTAAAGACTTCAAGAAGGTGGTGGATGTGACAAGTATCTAAGGGAAAGATTTGTATGACACGTAGATGAACAGTGAAGAGGAAGAAGTATATAAGGAGACGAGAGAGGAAAGAGAAAGGGATCGGCACTTACTGCTGAGAATAAAATAGGAACTAAGGACTGTAAACTTTGGCCTAGAAAGAGAATATTTATACAAATCGTCCTCGGCTTACGTCCGAGGAGATCTATTTGTCATATGTGTTCATCATTTGCACAAATTGTAACACTTTAGCCTGCTAATCGAACTTCCAACATCCCGAACCTAGATTTCAAACCTATACTCTACAAATTTTATTGTACAAGGCTCATTGAGCCTGAGCCCAATATTCGTTTTTGGGTCCAGGTGCAATTGTGCACTTACAACTTCCACAACCGTTTAGGAGTTATATTTTCTCATACAACGGTCACTGAAAGTTATGCGTAGGTTATGGAGTGGTGAAATGTTGTTAGTAATTCCAAGTGTAAAGGTCTCGTCCAGGGGTCCTCTTGTGGACGAACCCCTTCAGGACGGGGATGATAGCTTTTTCCTAGGACGAGTGCTGTGAGTGTGTTTTTGCTTATGGACGACCATGGGCGTTAGCCTCGTCTTAGTGCTTTCTTCTGGACGGCCGCTGGTGTGGATGACCATGGACGGTCTTGGAGTAATTTAATTTTTCTTCATTCCTCATTAGTTGCCCCCTCGTCCAGGGGTCATGCAATACATCGCTAGACTTCAGGACGAGTTTTCCAAGAACATTTATTATTATTATTTTCTATTTTATTTGTTTTTCAAACAGTGTACCATGTGTCATGCTCTCATAGGTGGTTGGTCACGTCGACTTACCTCCTCGAGGCAGATGCCACACGTCGCCTTCTTATTGGTCTCGTCATTGTGAATACCGAGACTTTTCTACCTATAAATAGTGGTTTCCCTCTCGTGCCCCTCTCATTTTTTTAGATTTTCTGTTTTGACATTCACGTCTGTTGCCTCGTCTAGGAGTGTTCTCAGCGTCCTTAGTATCTTTCTTCTAGAGCAAGGTATTCCCCTTACTCTCACTCTCAAGCTTTCCTTTTTAAGCTTTAGGACGTCTGAAATGGCTACCTGTTCATCTAGCGATAGTGTAGACAAGGCCATAGACGAGTACCATGATTCTTCTAGTTATAGCACTTCCAGTAACGATAGTAGTAGTAGTAGTGGCCACATAACAGAGGAGTATACCTCTGGTGTTCCTGGAATTCCTGTCGAAACCTTACAGGAAAATATTAGGACGAGGGCAACCTCTGGAGCTAATACCTTGACGAGCGTCCCGCCGTCCTCCCCTTTGGACGAAGAAGAAACTGTGTATAGTTGTGCTATAGAAATCCCTTCTAAGACGAACGAGAAGTGGTTAGATGCTCTTAGAAGTTGGTTCCAAATCCCAGATGATTTGAATCCTAGGTTAGCCATCCGAGGGGAATGGTGTTGCCAACCCCGTTTTGGAATAGGTATTTACGAAGCTTATTTGCTAGGAGGGCTTAGATTTCCTTTGAATGCCTTCGTTAGGGAATTACTCACTGGGCTGGGCTTGGGAGTTTGCCAGTTTAACCCCAACGCGTGGAGACTTATTGTCTCTATGCAAGTCTTATGGAGGGAGGTATTTGATGGGAACTGTCCTATCACCGTGGATGAGTTTCTGTACTGTTATAAACCCTCCGAGATAAGTCAATCTCTAGGTTTTTATCAGTTCACAGCTAGGGACAATGACTGTAGGTTGATTAAGTCTTTGCCTTCGTCTGACAGAAACTGGAAGACAGAACTTTTCTTTGTCTCTGGTTTCTAGGCGGGGCATCCTATCGAGGTTGGTAGAGATGTATTTGCCCCTTATACTGGAGAATTAGGGAACCTTCGTCAAGAAGGTATGTTATGTTTTTCCTTCATTCTTTTTTATTTGTTTTGGTATATTTTATCTTCAGACAGTTGTCTAACCTTAATTTTCCTCTCTTTTTTTCAGTTGTTAGACGTCCTTCTTTAAGTAAGTTTCATCGTGGTCGCATCCACATAGCTCGTCTACACCCCGAGAGGAATTTTCACTCGTTGGTGACTCTTCGACACTTGCATAGGTGGGGGCTTGGCCCTGATCCATCTGCTGAAGCCCTTGCGCACGAGCAAACTATCCGTAGACGTGAGTGCCTTTCTTACTTGAAATTTTGAATTTTTTTTTTTTAATATGTGTACATGTGTTTTTCAAGAATGGCAACCATGAAAGAAAATAAGGGGTAGGAAGTGATTGACGAGACGGCCAGAGTTGAAGTTCAACCCAAGCCTCGTCCTGCTGCTGGGAAGCTTACCTAGTCGTCGGGGGAAGAAGACCAAGCATGGATTGTCCAGGCCCGAGACTGCTAAGTCTAACCCTCCTTCCTCCTTGCCGTCCATCACAGTCGTTGATGTTGACTCATCTACGCCCGTTGGCGTCGCTCCGTCCAAGACCCATGCTCCTGCTTCGTCCCAGCCTCCTCAAAGGATTTCTACGAACTTATTGGAGAATGAGGATTTGGCTTGGGAACAATTCCAAGAGGCTGTAATAGGTAAGGACGTGGATGCGTGCTACGACATGTCTTTGAGGGAGTTTGAGCACTCCGGTGTCCACGACCTTTTTAAGGTGAGCATCTTTGTCTCGTTTTGCTTTAGCCATGTTATCTATTGTTATTTTTATCTCTTGAACCTTCTTATCTTCAGTGTAGGCAATGTCAAAGTTCATAGCTACGTCCAGGCAGGCCACGAAGATGGACAAGACGAGGATCCTTCTAGAGAAAAGAATAGAAGAGATTGAAAACGACTGTAGAACTTGGGCCGAGGTGGCAAACAAGGCCAAGGACGAGGTTAAGGGGTTGAGTGCTTTGGTGGGGAAGCTGAAATTCGATGCTGCTAAGAAGAACGACCGTCTTGACTTTCTTCAAAAGAAGAATGACGAGCTGAGTCTCCTCCTCAAGAAAGCTAAAGACGACCCAGTGGAAGAGTTCAAAGCGTCCAAGGAGTTTACTGACCTACTGGACACGAACTATGCAGTAGGGTTTGAAAATTTTAGGATGGATGCTATAGACAACTTTCCTGGAGTTGACTTTATCACCATTAAACTCAACCTTGGCACTGCTACAAGTTCTCTCCTCCAAACAGGCTCAGACAATGTCAACATTAAGGACGATGCCACCACCAAACCATCTCAGGATGACCCCACCGTTGATGCCCCCCTTCTTGAAGACAATTTTTAAATTAGTGCTATTGTTATTTTGCTTTTCTGTTGGTCCGTTATTTTTGGACCCTTTTTAAAATGTATTTGAGTACAATTACCTCGTCCAGAGTGTTCTGGACGAGTTTATTAACAATTATCTTTTAAGGCTTATTTTATAAGGGTTTTTGGACGGTGGTCGTCTACCCTCTTTAGACTAAAGAATATTTTTCTTTTATTCGTTATCTATCGTATGGACGAGTTTATCCATTATTTTCACCATTTATGCTATTGGCTTTTAAACAGTGTTCTAAGTGTTGAATGATCGTCCATGTGATTTTCTTATGAACTACCCACCTAGGCATGGATGTCTTTATTAGCCAGTCAAATCTTTACAAGTGTAACTCGTCTTAGGACGATAATGATGGCTTTGCAGTACTTTACCTCGTCCTTTGGGAAATTATCACTCATCTTCTTGCAAAAAGGCTTATAATGTTTTACTCATCCTAAGACATTGAGGCGTCTTGGCTAGTTACTAGTGTTTGGAACTTTATGCCTTAACGTATGCCTTTTTCTTGCCTATCTTTCTTAGACGAGTATGCCTTAGCTTTTTCTTTTTGCTTTATCCTTATTTCAAGGAAAGCTTATGAACGATACATCCCTACGTTCAGAGATTTTCATTTGTCTTAGACTTTTACCCCCCTTGTGGGTATTATTATGGAAACTAGATTAAGTATATCAGAAATCCAAACCATATTATTGCAAGAACATTGTCCACAAATATGGCATGCTTTAGAAGCTGGTGCCTTATTGAAACACTTAAGAAAATACATAACCTTGTTTTTTACAAACTAGTCTGTAGACGGTGCAAAAGTTTAAGAACTAGTGCACTTTTTATTCTTAGTACACACTATAATAGTAATAAGAACACAACAGTAGGTATAAGTAAACACAAATTGTGGCTGTAGTTGCCCATAGTATCAACCTCGTCCCCGGATTATTTCGTCCAAGTTCATCACTGATAGTACCTCCTCAGGTGTTCCACGTTCCAGGGGTGCTCTAACTTTCGTCTGTCCAGAGCCTCCAGGTAGTATGACCCTTGCCTCTTGCTGTTGATTACCCTATAGGGTCCTTCCCAATTGGGTCCCAATTTTCCATGAGCCGAATTCCTAGTTGCTAAGGAGACTCTTTTGAGAATAAGGTCCCCAACACTGAATCGTCTGGGTTTCACTATGACATCATGCTGCCTAGTTATAAGATTCTTGTATCTTGTTGTTTTTTTGCTCTGCATCCATTCTTACCTCGTCAATAAAATCGAGGTCAAGATGAAGTTATTCCCCATTCTCTCTCTCTTGATACTTCATCACTCGATGATTAGCCATATGAACTTCTATTGATATGACAGCTTCACTTCCATAGGCTAGCTTAAAGGGGGTCTCTCCTATCGGAGTTCGTACAGTCGTCCTGTAGGCCCAAAGAACACCTAGTAGCTCGTCTAGCCATATCCCTTTTGCCCCTCAAGCCGAGTCTTAATGATTTTCAGCAGGGATCGGTTCGCTACTTCTGCTTGTCCATTCGCCTGTGGATGGGAGGGTGAGGAATAGTGATTCTTGATTCCAAAATGATTGCAAAAGTCTCTGAAGGGTGCGTTGTCAAACTGACGTCCATTATCCAATACTAGTACCCTGGGTACTCCGAACCTACATAGAATATTCTTCCATACAAAATTTTTAACATTTTGTTGAGTGATTGTTGCAAGAGGTGGCCTCTACCCACTTGGTAAAGTAATCAATCCCTACTACCAAAAACTTCATTTGTCTGGTTCCCATGGGAAAGGGACCTAGGATATCCAGTCCCCACTGTGCAAAGGGCCATGAGGCCATCATTGGGGTCTGGTATTCTGACGGTTGTCTAGGGACATTATTATAATGTTGACATTGGTCACAGACCTTGACATAGACCTTAGCATCTGCTTGCATTGTAGGCCAATAGTAGCCTGCACGGACGACCTTATGGACTAGTGATCTCGCTCCTGAATAATTTTCACATGCTTTTTCATGAACTTCCCTCAAAACATAGTTTGACACGTCAGGAGCCAAGCACCGTAAGTAAGGTTGGGAAAAATCTCGCTTGTACAGCACTTCGTTTATGAGGACGTATTTGGCTGCCTTGACCCTCAACTTCCTAGCTTCATCTTTGTCTTCTGGAAGCCTTCCATCTTTAAGATAAATTACTATTGGACTCATCCAATTTTCTCCCCCTCCTATCTGCTGTATGTTCAGAAAGTCTATGTTTGACATATATTGGACGTTGTTGTACTCGTCTGTAACTCCTCCTGCTGAAGCTGCTTTTGCAAGGCATTTGCTTCCATATTTTCCTCCCTGGGGAGTTGAACAAAACTTACTACTTAAAACTTTCGTGCGAGTCGTTTCACTTTGCTAAGGTATTTCTTCATCCGATCTTCCTTAGTATCACACATTCCATTTACTTGGTTGATGACTAGCTGAGAATCTCCTCTGACTATTATTGACTCCGCCCTTAAGGACTTAGCCAATTCCAATCCTTTGAGTAGAGCTTCATACTCAGCCTCGTTGTTGGTAGTTTGATACTGTAGACAGGCCACGTACTCCAGCTTGTCACCCTCTAGGGACTTTAGTATGACTTCAATCCCTCCTGCATATAGTGTGGATGATTCGTCTACATTAATGACCCACCTTTCAACTCCTTCATCTTTGTCCAGCTTATCCCAGCTAGGGGTGAACTCTGCGATGAAATCTGTTAATGCCTGCGCCTTTATCGCACTCCTTGGAAGGTATTTGATGTTAAACTCGCTAAGTTCAACAACCCACTGTATTAATCGTCCAGCAGTTTCCAACTTGTTCATTGCCTTCTTTATGGGGTGATCTGTTAGGACATTAATAATATGAGCTTGTAAATAATGCCTCAGCTTCTTGGAAGCCGTAATCAAGGCAAAGGCTAGCTTCTCCATCATCGAGTATCGTCCTTCTGCTCCTTTCATTGCACGGCTTGTGTAATAAATCGGTTTCTAGATTCTCCCCTCTTCTCTGACCAACGCCAAGCTTACTGCGTGTGTGGACACCGCCAAGTACAAATACAACTCTTCTCTAGGTATAAACAGACTCAGCAACGTCGCTGTCATGAGATATGTCTTCAAGTCTTGGAAGGCCTTTTGACACTCGTCTGTCCACTCAAATGCTTTCCTGAGGACTTTAAAGAATGGCAAACACTTGTCGGTAGCTTTCGACATGAACCTGTTAAGGGCGGCAACTCGTCCGGTAAGAGACTGGACTTTCTTGATATTTTCCGGTGGTTCCATATTCAGTATCGCCTGGATTTTGTCTGGATTTGCTTTAATTCCTCTGTGCGAAACCATGAACCCCAAAAACTTGCCCGACGAAACTCCAAAAGCACACTTGCTTGGATTTAATTTCATGTTATACTGCCGCAGTGTATCAAAAGTCTCTTGAAGGTCGTCCAGAATATTGTCCTCGTCCTGGCTTTTCACCAACATGTCATCTACATAAACCTCCACATTTCGCCCGATTTGAGGACGGAACATGTGGTTAACCAGTCTATGGTAGGTCGCCCCTGCGTTTTTCAAACCAAAGGACATCACTTTGTAGCAATACAACCATTGGCTTGTAATGAATGAGGTCTTCTCTTGATCTGCTTCATCCATCTTTATCTGGTTGTAACTTGAGAAGGCGTCCATGAAGCTCAGCACCCTATGACCTGTCGTCGAGTCCACCAGCTGGTCAATGCGTGGCAATAGGTAACTATCCTTGGGGCAAGCTTTGTTTAAGTCGGTAAAATCCACGCACATTCGCCACTTGCCGTTAGCTTTCTTCACCATGACCACGTTCGCCAACCAATTTGGATAATAAACTTCTCGGATGAAATCCGCGGCAACCAACTTCTGGACTTCTTCCTTGATGGCATTGTCTCGCTCAGGAGCGAAAACCCTTTTCTTTTGACACACTGGTTTTGAATAGGGACACACGTTCAGGCTGTGAGTAATAACACTTGGATCAATGCCAGGCATGTCTTCATGACTCCCTGCAAAAACATCGAGGCTTTTCTTCAAAAACTGGACCAAAGCATGCTTTGCCTCTTCTTCCATGCTCGCCTCAATTCTATTGAACTTCTCAGGCTGGTTCTTGTCCAAAGGGACGTCCTTTAACACCTTAGTAGGTTTCGCTGCGATCCTTCTCCCGTTTATACTCATTGCCTGTATATGCTCGTCCATCGTTAGCATGGCTAAGTAGCACTCTCTGGCAGCCAATTGATCTCCTTGTACTTGGCCCACTCCATACTTGGTCGGGAATTTGATGGACAAGTGGTAGGTAGAGGTTACTGCCTTCCAACTATTCAGAGTTGGTCTTCCAATAATTGCATTATATGACGATGCACAATCAACAACAAGGAAATTTACCTCCTTGGTTATCTGCTGTGGATATGTTCCAACGACCACTGGTAATGTAATGGTACCCACTGGTTGCACCTTCATTCCTTCGAATCCTACCAATGACGAATTCACTGGTCGAAGCTGATCTCGTCCTAGTCTTATTTGCTGGAAGGTGGGGTAATACAGAATGTCCGCAGAACTACCATTATCTATCAACACCCTTCAGGTATGTCTTCCTCGATTTGGATGACTGCGCTGTCGAGTTTTCTCCAATAATTACTCTTATCTCTCCTAGTGGGGGTCGTGATGACTCTTCCACCTTAGCTTTCAGTTTCTCATCTCTCTGGTCTCGTCCAAGGAAGTTCCTTAGCTTTCCTTGTCTAATGAGATTCTCTATCTGCTGCTTCAAATCAAAACACTCGTCCGTGTCATGCCCGTGGTCTCTGTGAAAGCGGCTGTACTTGCTCCTATTGCGCTTGTTAGGATCTCCTTTCATCTTATCCGGCCACTTTAAGGACAGATCATCCTTGATCTGCATAAGAACCTGCTCTAGTGGCATAGTCAGGGGCGTGTATTGCTGATTCCTCGTTGAGGAACTTGCCTTCTTACCATCTTTGTCTTTTCTCTCGTCTATCCGAGCCTTCTTTGGACGAGGTCCCTGATCTGAGTAACGCTGGTGGCCTGCTTTCGAGCGCTCTGCTCTCTTTCTCTTCTTGACTATAATAACGTCCTCAGCATTCATGAAATTCTAGGCCGAATGGACGAGTTCTGCCATAGTCTGTGGTTCCTGCTCGTAGAGCTTATGGATGAACAAGTCAGAATTGACCCCATTATGGAAGGCGGCCAACAATAACTTGTTCTCCATTTCGTCTACTGTCAAGGCTTCCCTATTAAATCGGGTGATGAAGGACCACAAACTCTCATTTTTCCCTTGCTCTATAGTCAGCAAACTAGAAGAGGAACATTTGTGGCGTTGTTCTCCAATGAAGTTATTGACAAACAACTTACTCAACTCTTCAAACGATCCTACTGAGTTTGGGGGTATTTTACTAAATCACACTCGCGTTGGTCCCTTAAGTGTGGTAGGGAAAGCTCTGCACATAATCTTGTCCAGGACCCCTTGAAGGTGCATGGTCGTCTTGAAAGTAGCAATGTGGTCACACGGGTCACGATTTCCATCATACAAATCCAAGGAAGGCATTTTGAATTTCGGAGGTAGGGAATGACTGTTGATGGAAGCTATGAAAAGGGAGTCCGTTCGGTGAACCATATCATCCACTGGGTTTACCCGCCTCATGTTCTCCCTCATCTCATCCATGGTTTTTCTCATCTGGTCCATCTCTCTTTTCAAGTGTGGCACTCTTCTTGAAGCGGTACCCCATGTTTGATTTTCGAACTCGACATTTTCTCCTCCACCTTCTTGACTCTGGGCTCGTCCCTCCGTGTGCCCATCTTGGTGCTGCCTCCTAAGGTTAATCTCCTTATTCAACTCTTGATTCCAACGAGTCAGTTCTGCCATAGCGGCAGCCATGGATTGTATATGTTGAATAGAAGGCAGTTGCATGACAAACGCCGACCTGCGATCGCGAAGGGGATTACTAGAAGCATCCTACTCTCCTGGTGGCTTGGAATGGTAGCCCTTGATCTTGTTCGAACCATTCAGCCTTTTATCTGGGAAAGGCTAATCGTTGACAACAAAAACAGATAGTCGAATGAAAAGAACAGTGAATAGAGTTTCCACAGACGGCAACAACTGATGATGCAAAGAAAATCAGTAGGCTGGATGTTTCAGACTTGAAAGGACCACTTGCTTTCTCAATGGCCTGAAAAACAAAGAAAAACAATCAAAGGTGACCGGGGTCGCCGGCCATGAACCCTCCGATGGCAAAGTTAGTTTCCTCTCTATATTTTTAGAATTTCAACTTTTTGGGAGAAGTAAAAACATACATTTTTCTGGTTTGAATGGGTGTTTATATAGTGTCCTATGAACAGTTATTGGAATTGTAACCTCCCCTGGATTTGAGGAGGTGCGAAGGTTCAGGGATAACTTCCACAACCGTTTAGGAGTTATATTTTCTCATACAACAGTCACTGGAAGTTATGCGTAGGTTGTGGAGTGGTGAAATATTGTCAGTAATTCCAAGAGTAAAGGTCTCGTCTAGGGGTCCTCTTGTGGACAAACCCCTTCAGGACGAGGATGATAGCTTTTTCCTAGGACGAGTGTTGTGGGTGTGTTTTCGCCTATGGACGACTATGGGCGTTAGCCTCTTCTTGGTGCTTTCTTCTAGACGGCCGCTGGTGTGGATGACCATAGACGATCTTGGGGTAATTTAATTTTTCTTTATTCCTCATTAGATTTAAACTGGAATTTAAATTTTTTTTATCACAATCCTCTGCACCAAATCCCAATCCCAACCCCGTGAACCCAAGTTACCTAACCCAACATCAAATTTTCTTAGTCACCAACATTAAATCATCAATTTAATCCCTCTCTACCCATTGTTATCTCACTACAACACTACCACAATGAGAAATATTGTATTAGGATAATAATTTTTGGTTGAATGTATAACTGATTTTTGTGGAAGAAATTGTGTACAAATTTTGGAATATTTTGGGTTTCTATTATTTTGTTCTTGGGATTGAATATTCTGGGTTTGTTGTTCTTGTGTGTTCATGATTAATATGAATTTGGAATAGGAATTTTATAATTTTTTTTCTTGTTTTCCTAGTATTGATGGAGATTGGATTTGCTTGCTGAGTTTGTTTCTTAAGTTGGGAAGAACAAATTGTTATGTTCTTACGAAAAAATAATGAAAAGTAAAAAAAAAATTAAATTAGATTTAAAGCTTTTTTTTTATAATTAATTTATTTTTTGTTTAAATTTTCTAATATGGCTTTTAAAAAAATTAAAATGTTGACGTGGTATTTAAAAAATGCCAAATAATCTTTTTTAATAATATTTTAATGGTCACGTCAGTGCCATGTCAGCAAGCAGTAGAATTTTTTTATTATTTGGTTAATAGCAAAAATTATTTTAAAAATAATTTTCTTTCAGGATGATATTAATAACAAAATTAATTTTATGACTAAAATAAGAATTTAACCAAAATATAAGGATGTAAAGTGCATTTTCGCCTGAACGTGCAAAGCCTCAACTTCAAACTTGAAAAAGCTTTCAGAAAAGAGAAACCTGCGGTTGATTCCCTCTTTAGCATTACCTTTTCCTTCTGTTTGTTCATTTCTCTTTCTCTGCAACAAAACCGAAACACAAACACATACACAGAGAGAGCGACAGAGAGATGGGCGTTGCAGTAGGAGGAGTGATATTGGACGAGTCATTACTGTTAGCATCTAACTCTCCTCAAAATGAAAACCCATCCTTGCAACCCGTTGCTGACTCTCTTCTCCGCAAGCTCCGCCATTCCAAAATCCCTACGGTATTTCTCTCTCTCTCTCTCTCTCTCTCTCACTTCTTCAACTTCACTGTTCTTTGCCCATATATTATTACAACCGTTCTGGGTTTTCTTTGATTTGAGGTGTACAAACTTTTTTTATGGTCAGTTACTCAATCTTTATGTATTTATAACTACAAATTGTGTTCTGGGTATCTTTTATTTTGTCAATCAAATGGTTCTGATTATGCTCATGAATTAATTATAAGTGTTTTATTGCTTGCATGCTTACAATAACAACAACCACCACCACCCAGACTTAGTTCCAAAATTTGGGGTTGGCCATGGATCCTTTGTAGTTGACCCATTCATAATAAATTGTCTAAATTTTCTGCTGGCTGTCTGTCTCTCTCATTTTGAGGAATAATATACTCTTTTGATAAATTTGTTTAAATTCTATTGATGATTTGTTTTTTCTTTGATTTCGAATTAATAAAAATTTAGTATAAACATTTTTTTATTCTTAAAAGAAAAATAGTAGATCAATAAAGGGGAAAGTCTAAATCTTTTCACGTGTTTTTCCTGCCATTAAAGCAACTTAAACTGTGTTCTTTTTCTCATAAGATTTTGTTTTGAATCCTTGACTTAGAGAGGATAACATAGAAAATTTACTCTCTAAGAAATGGATGTCTTATATGCCATGCATTTCTAAAACTATTGAGTCCTATTGACCAGCATGCTTTGCCTTATTTGTGCAGGGGATTTCTTGTGACGTGGGGCTCTCAGATGATAAGGTAGTTTTTCTTGTGCTACTCATATAACATCGAACTTTTTTTCTGATAGATATAAATATATCAATATAATGTAAATTTATTGTCATTCTCATTTATTTGAGATCCATAACACATTCAAAAGTGAGTTTCTAATCTTATCATTGTTCAAGATTTTTTTTAAAATTTTTATTTTGAATCTCATGTTGAACTCTGTTCCGGATTTCATTAGTATCGTTATTTATTTGGTTACAAATTTTATTCCATTTTGTTAGCGTTAAGTATTAAGCTGCTAATTACTTGGGATGTCCTTGTACTGGTTCAAGACACTACTGAAATTCGGAGTGGTTTTTACAGCATTTCTTTAATCCTGATGGAAAAGCTGTTAACGTATTTGTCTTTTCTTGTTATAGGTGAGTCTTCTGAAAAGGCTGGCAACCCTTTACTCGTTTGATTGTTTTATCTTGAATGAATCTTCTGTAGATGATGCTAAAAATGAGATTATGCTAGCTTGGGGGGACACTGGAGGCAGTATTTTGTACGTAGTTTCTGACAAGAAGAAGGAATTCTTTCCTAAACTAAGCAATTGCGGTTGGCTGATCGTTGTTCTCAGTGAGTTCCACAAAACCTATTTTTCCCCAATGATGAAAGCCTCAGAGTTTTGTTTGGCTTGGGATATATAAGAGTATAAGACTGGATTTTCTGGAAAGTATTATCTTTTTATACTACTTTAGGTGTCTCAAAATGAATATTGAGCTGAGCTCTCTTTGGAATGTGTCTAGAGCTTTGTCTAACATAAAAGAATCTATACAACCATCTAGTTAATTCTGATTACCTTGGTGTGGGATCTTTGGGATCTTATTTAGAAAAAAAATGTGATTTAGGAGAAGTTTTTGGTTTTATGATGGATGTATAAATTGCGTTAGAGACTGCAGTGGCCTTGATAGCTACAAATGACAATGGTACAGGAGTGTCCTATTCTGGAAATCAGTTATCTTGATGGGATGACAGTGACCTATAAATTCTTATGTCAACCAGAAAGAAAACTGCAAACATCTAATTGGCTTGATGTTCTGTTGCAGGATCTCTTGGTCAAGAATCAGCAGCAGGTGTGCGCTTCCCTCTTCTGTGTTCATACTGCATAGGGTGCTATTTTTAGGCATAATTATGTTTTGAGCCTAGTCATTTTCTGTCTTTCATATTCATCTTGCTACTTATATGTGCTTTTTACTTGGCCGGAATTTGATAGGCTCTCTTGACTGCATAACCAATTAAAGTTAAACTAGTAGCTTAGTCTATTTGGTCATTTTTTTACAGTTACTGAAGGTGGCAGTGCATGTGAGAACTCAATCATGATTTTTATCAACAAGCTAGAAGAGTTGCCTTCAACCATATGCCACATAAATAGAAAGGTTTCAAAAGTAACTTTTGTCCCTATATCACTGTTCCAGTTGTGGAAGATCTTATTTGTTTATTTATAAATTTTTAGTTTTAATGTTTAAAAATAACTTGGAGAAACAGATAGGTCTAGATTTTTTAAGAATAGGTTTTCATATCATTTTTCTTGAAGGGTGTAGGTTTTTGTTATTATAAATGTCTTGGGGCTACCTTAGCTTTATATTATTGTCCAAAGATACTTCTTGTAAGGAGAGAAGGGTGATAAGTCTAAGTTTTATTTAGTAGATTGGGTAAAAAATGTTCTTCATTAAAGGAGGGAGGTTTGAGGATCCGTAAATTGAGTACTTTTAATAAAGCCTTATTGGACCATGGAGGTGATCAGCGGTGAGCTTTTGGGAGATTATTAGAGCAGGGCAAAACTCCTTTTCAATCATCTGAATTTCCTAGCGGCGTATGGTTCTCATGTTCATTTTGGTATGACCTACAGTGTGGGGATTTTCCTCTTAAAAAGACCTCTTTCCAGATTTTTTTGTTGAGATCAGAAGTGGATAAGGAAGCTTCAATGGCTTCTTATTGGTCTTTGAAGATGACAGAAGTATTTGTGTTGGAATCCTCAGTTTTCTTAGTTGTTACAGGACTGGGAACTAGAGTTAATGGGCAATCTCTTTAATTTGTTGTATTCTAATTTTTGTCTCGTCAAGAATAGGAACAGTTAGTAAAGAGGTTGATTTAATATGGAACTTTTTAAATTCATTCGAATTATGATACTCTGAGAGGGTCTATCTAAGTGCAATTCCTGTGGAGAAGCGTATGGGTACTAAGGTGCCTTGGGTAAAGTTGCTTACCCTGGGTAAAATTTAGATTTTAGACAATCTTTAGAAATGAAGTATTATGCTTGTAAATTGGTGTTGCATGTGCAAAAATAATGGGGAGTCAATTGAACATCTTTTACTTCATTATTCTTGAATATACTTGTTTTGCTTATAAAAAAAATAACTTCAGAATTTGATTGCTACAAATTGCATTATTAGGCAGCTTATGAACTTACCTTATCATTCACGCGTGACTACCTTTTTTTTTTTTTTTTTTTTAGTAAGTACACCTTTGGGTACCTTCTTTTGTTGCACATATTCATGACTCTTATTTATTTATTTATATGTTTTGCATTGCAAGCAGGCAACTGGTAACAGTGTTGCGACTGTTGGATATGTTATGAAATCTTCTCGTGAAGAAGATTTTGCTAAGGTGAGCCCTATATGAATAAATGTAGGTATTTTTAGTGGGGGAAAAAAGCAAGAATTAAAACTTTGTGAGTTTTTTTCCCCCTCATATGATACCTATACATACATGAAGTTAACACAAAATTGCAAATGTCCCTGATCAAGTGTCATGTTAAGGTGATATTGTAAATAAACAGAATTTGGTATGTGGAATTGTATGCTTCAAAGTGGTTTTGACTCCAGTCCATTGCTTTTTTTTCCTTGAAAGGAAAGTATTAGATTCAATAGTTGTAAGAAATATGATGCATCGGAATGCATTATCATCTGACCACATGGCTTTTGGCCTAAGGGATCTTGTTTGATTTGATCTAATGAATGTTACTGGCACTTTGGTTGGTCATGTATGCAGTTATACTCATGATAAATTTTAGTTTTCTAGTTGTACTGTTTGATTCATGCAATTAGAAACTTATAAGTTGTCCTGGTTTTTACAGAGGGGTGCATTTCCTTTGTATCCTACTCAGAATGGATTGATGTTCATGCCCCTCACCTTTGAGCTTCCTTTATCACCTCAATTACAAGAGGTTGACGTAGTTCTCCATAAAGCAACTGATGAAATTATGTCCATTGAATTGAAGAGCCGTACAAACTTCTCTAACAGAATAGTTTACACCAGTGGCATGCAGGACTTACAAAGGTGACTTTTCAGGTCCATAAAACTATATGTTTCACGATCTGGTATGAACTAGGTAATCGGGGAAAAAATGAACATGCCAATGCCAGTTTTATGTTTAGCCTCACATGAATCTCTATCATTTATTTATTTTTTTGGGTGGAATTGTTTTGTGAATATGCCAACATGAATCTTGTCAAGCTTTGGTCTTGGCCAAAGTCAAATGCTCGCCTTGTTAATGAACCCAATAAAAATACAGTGATAATTTGTAAGTCCATATATTCATCAAACTCATCGAAATGCATCCAAAATGCGTGGAAAACTCACTTATTTTTTGAACTATAAATATTCAAAACATTTTTCCCTGTAATTTGTTATAATGAAAATTCTCATTCTATAAATTGAATCAATGTAGTTAATTTTAGTGTTAAAAACTAAAAATTCCTACACATATATCTGCATGTAAATTTACAATATACGTATGTAAGCAGGTATTGACAAGTGATAATCTTGTAATGATTTGTACATCCATAGGTTATTTTTGAGTTTTTATTTTTTATAATTTTTTTTATGCTGCAGTGTTTCTGTAGGCAATTAGACATGGGCATTTTATTAGAAATTGAAGGGGCATTTTATTGGAAATTCTGATAATTGAGGAAATCTTTGATATTTGATTAAAATAAAATTGAGGAAATTTTTTTCTGATTTTAGCTGATAACATAATCAGTAGTTTGTTTTTACATGTCTCTTTGTATTTATTTATTCTATCCGGAAGTCACAACAAAAATAATGAACATTCTTTAAGTTTTATTTAATAAAAAACTTGTTCTTGCACAGATATTTGGAGGATCACCCTGATTGCTGCGTGATTGATTCATTTAACAACATCTACCCTGTGCTAGATCGGCTGGAAATTCAAGAAATATTACTTCGCTTGGAGGATCTCAAAACTGAAGGCCACTCTACAATCAGGGGCCCCCATTTTCTAAAGGTCTTATGTCTTGATGGTTTTTTGGTTATGGTATTGCTGTATCAAGTTTTTTTTTCCTTTCAATTCAACCATGGTATTCTTTTGAGGGAATGATTAATTGGGATGTATCTGTGTTAGTTGCTATACACAAAGATAAATCTCAAGTATTTAATCCTTGGGTGATTTGAATGTTTAAAGTAATTCTGATCATGTTTAACGAAACTCAACTTAAGGTTTAAGTTGGAATAGTGATCCATTTTAAAATTGATCAAATTTCTCCCCAAATTTAGTAAGTCTGGATCTTTTATATGCAGGTTGATAGTTTCCAAGAACCTGATTTGCTGCAAAGGATGTCTGAAGCTAAATTATCTCTTCCAAGTATAGTGAAGCCTCAAGTTGCATGTGGTGTAGCTAATGCTCACAAGATGGTACTGACTTTATCTAGTTTCATTCTGGATTTATGTATTATTAATTAAAATTTCAAATTCCCTTTATCACTCATATGAAGAGGAAGAAGAAGAAGCCACCGTTTATCTAGGCCAATTACCTTGGACTTTCATATTTCTAGAAGGTACAAATGACTGAAATTGATAGACATATTAAGGAGAGATGAGGTAAAGCCAAAGTAAAGCAGTATGGACTGGCTAGAGACGAGTCCATACCATTCTATATGGTATTACAAAGCATCATGTATGCTTCAGTAAAGCAGTATAGTATTACACGGCAACTGGTTATGGCGGGTGCAATTAGTTGCCTGTAGGTTTTACTAGCTAGAGACAATTCCAAAGGGCTTTTCTTTAGAAAGGTTCCTTGCATTATCAAAAAAAGGCTGAAAGAAGTAAGCAGTATAGTATTACAAAACTTCATGTATTTGCTGCACATTATCTATTAATTTTCTGAATTTTTGAACAAATTGACATTTCTTAAAAAATATATTCGGCGAGGGCACAAATATGGGCATTGATGTTTAATGCAGATATAATGTCAGCATTTAATTTTTATTCTTTTTTGGGTTTCTTCTTTACCATGAAAATATATGGTGGCAATTTGAAAACAATTTTTTTGAACAGAAAAGTGTTACATTTATTCAAATCGATGAAGAAAATCTTATAGCTTTTGTTGTTCTAACCTCATGCCAGTTGAATGTTCACTCTCTTGAAACTGAATTATTAAATGTAAAAACTCGTTTTCGTTCTCTACCTTTTCAAGCAACCACTTAACAAAATTAAAGAGGGTTTCATCTTGACTATGAAAATATACAGTAAATGATGCTTTTGTTGTTTTGCTTGAATTCTAATTGGCATGCATTACCGACAAGTGATCTGCCTTTATACTTCTTGCTGGGCACTTAATGTGACTAAAGTCATTTTAAAAGTAAATCACCATTCAAGTTCCTGTATTGCTGGTTCAAAGTTGTTAATTGGTTTTGATGATTTCTATGCAAGCATCCAAGCGACTTTGTAGCTCATCTCTTCAGCTTGCCCAGTCATTCTAAAACATTTTTTTTTACTGTTCCTTATTTAGAAATTGTCCTTGGTCTATTATGTTGAGCTATAATGATCTGAATTTTTTTTTTTCATTATTTGAATTAAATAGCTTATGTTTTATATAAACAGGCAATCATATTCAGAAATGAAGATTTTAAGGACTTGAGTGTTCCTCTTCCAGCTGTTGTGCAAGTGAGCAAGAAACAACTTTCATTATGAAGACTTTGTTGTACTTCTGTTATCCTTATTGTGGAATTAGTACTCTCGAATTTCTCTCTTAAAAAAATTTCAATATGGAAAGTTGGAAACTGGATTAACTCCAACTATATGTGACATATTTTTGAAGTGAGTGTCTGTCAAGGGCATGCATGTGTGGGTTAATATCTTATATGGCAGGGTTATGTTGATTCTCGGGTATAATGGATTACTCCTTTGGAATGTGACTTTGAAGTTATTGGAACTGCAGGAATATGTGGATCATTCATCTACTTTGTACAAATTTTATGTCTTGGGGGAAAAAGTTTTCTACGCAGTTAAGAAGTCTACACCAAATGCTGATATCTTGATGAAATTATCTGAAAGTAATGGACTCAAACCTCTAGTCTTTGACAGGTATGTGTTTATTGCTTCTGTTTTGCTTCTTCCTTTTTGATAATGTTTTTTTGGACCAATTGGCATTTCCTGTAGATGATGGGTGAGGGTGGGGTGGTGGTTTTACTCACGTGGGTGTGTGAGTGTGTTTTTTTTATTTATTTAATTTTAAGATTAATTATTTATTGGTAAGTTTCAAATGCACCCTGTGGGTCTTGAACCCATGACCTCACCCTCCAACCAATTATTATGGGAGATGTAAGTGCCAATTGAGCTATGTGGGTGTATGAGTTTTGCCTACCTATAAAAAACCCCTTTTCTTTTGGTCTTTGCTTTGATGATATATGTTCAAGAGCATATATTTGATAACCCATGATTTGATTGTTTCTCTCTGCAGTTTAAAATCTCTTCCCACTGCCAAAGAAGACCAGAATTATGACAATGATAATTGTTCCAAGGCCACTAATAGTTGTGTTGATCTTGATCTGGTTACAGACGCAGCAAATTGGCTTAGGGGAGTGCTTGATCTTACCATCTTTGGCTTTGATGTTGTTGTAAGTAGCCAAGTCGAGTTTTCTTGAATACATATTCTACAGTAGTTTGCACTCATTTCTCCTTATGATGATTGTGTTTTCCATGAATATGTTACAATTGATTTTCTTTATTGCTGAACCATGTAGATTAACACACAACTTAAAAACTAAATGTTTGCATAATTAGTAATGATGACCAATCCTTCACAATACAATCCAAAACTGGAATCCTTAAATTTTCTTAACTTCCTCAAAAATCTCCTAGTTGAAAGCCGGTCATCTCAGACACTATTTTCCATCTTGACTGACATGCCGTTGAGTTTTCTTGTATCCATTCTTGTATATTGGTTAATTTAGCAGGATTTATCTTGTGTAATTTAAAAGTTGTCTATAAGCAATTTATATACTTTTGAGGGAAACTGAAATTGCCTTAACTTATGTTTGAACAATCCATGAAATCTTTAAAAGCTAGTCAAAAGCTAATCAATGTATATATTTTAAAAAACAAGGAAAAGGAAAAAGTAGTGGATAAGAAGGTGGCTTACAATCTATGGAGAAGCTTTACATGTGATTGTTGTGAATACCTTGGCCTTTCAAATAGGTGAGTTTGGCTTCCTAGACTTAGCTCTCTGATGGCCGATGGGTCTCTTTCCTTCATATTTTTTGCACCAACCAAATTACTATTTAAAGAAAAAAAAACCCAACCTGCATCAACCAGATCTAGTTGGAATAAACAAAAGTGAATTATGTATTATTTTAGATGTATGTTTGATAGGTTAACCATTCACTTGAGATTTCACTTAATAATGATATATAAGTATGATATTTTAGCCAGTATTCCATTCTTAAGATATGTTCCAAGCATGTGATGGATATACATACATACATAAATACACATATATATATGTGTGTGTGTGTGTGTGTGTATATCTTGCTACTTAAGGCAAACTTGTCTGTTGCTTGCCATAAAAGTAATCTTCTTTGTTGTGTGGAAATTTCAGATTCAGGAAGGCACTTGTGATCATGTCATTGTGGATGTAAATTATCTCCCGTCTTTTAAGGAAGTTCCTGATGATATTGCAATACCTGCCTTTTGGGAGGCTATTAAGAAGAAATTTGAATTGAAAAGGTCAAAATAAGCAACAAAAGCTCCTCTTTGACAAGATGATCAGTGAAGACAGGGTTGATCATCGCATCTGTGTTAGAGACCAACCATGTTCTGTTCATTTTGGAAGTGAGATATAAGATGTATATTCCTATGATTATATGTCATAGCACCTTGGGAGGAAATCTGAGCAACAAATATATCATGTAATCTTTCTCTTAGCACAAGTCCTTTCACTGCACCTTATGTCTAGAATCTTGTGTTATTATCTATGGTCCACACTTGCTTCGCAATTTGAACTTGTCATGCATGATCTTTCTTTCTTTCTTTCTTTCTTTTTCCTTTAATATTCCTTTGGATTTGAAGTACCTTTTTTTTGTTTGTTTGGGGGAGGGAACATATATTTAGCTTTCTTCACTTTACCCCCCCTTATGTGATGTTCATAACTATGATTTTATTAATGGAACATGTTTTGTAAAGATTGGACATTTTTTATGTAGTTGATCATGATTTTTAACGTTTGTTCCTATGTCTTATCACTTATGTAAATTTGGAAAGAATTGACAATAGATAGATGTCAAAGTTTTGGAATTGCATTGCATATTATATACTTATTTACAATTGCCTACTGCTACGCCAACATATGCCCGAGCACACCTCTTTGGAAGATTTTTGTAGCACGAGGTAACACATACCATAGTTTTTTACTCCTTGTTGATTCATTGAATGGGAGCAAATTATTGGATTGGTTAGGTCATCAATCATCATCACTTTTATCTTTTTGGTTTTTGTTTTTGAGGTACAAACTACAAAGTGAAAAAGCAAGCTAAAAAACCAAACTAGGTAATACTTGCGATCATCCATGTTTGAAGTGCTTGTCTGCCTTTTGGGCCCCTGCTTGAGTGAGCTCCTGCAGTAGAATGGTTTATATAATGGTGTCTGTATTTTACCAACCCTGTATTGTTAACCTCTCTTGAGGTTTATCCTCTTGTTTCCAATTCTATATAAACCTTCCTTACTTCTCAAAAATTGACAAAACTATATGCTTGTACCTTCCCTTTTGCAATAAATAAAATTTGAGAGACTTATGGCTCTCATGGGATCTCCAATAAGATGTGGTTTAGACCGTGACAACTTTTCTCCAATAAGCTTTTATTCATATATTTTTTTTTCATTGAAAAACTTAATCCATGAAAAAAAAAAAAAATTTAGTCTCCCAAGTTAAAGGATGACCTTCAACTAGTGTATTAGATATCATCATTTCCCAATTTTCTTAATAATTACATTATCATTATCTTAATAATTAAAATGGTTGAACGAGAGAGAGCTGGTTCCAAAAAAAAATGTCAGTTTGAAGTCCATGAATTCAAAGAAAAAAAAAATCCAAAAAGTAGGCGTTTGCTAAAATAAAAAAAATATTAAAAAAAATCCTTGAAGATTGTTTCTAGTAAAAAAGAAAAGATATTGAGCTCTATTTCCTTAGATTGGGACTGGCAATGCAGGCATTGGGCTTAAAAAAAATCCACTACCTTCCCTCCTAGAACTCCCATGACCAAACCCACATCATATAAATCCTTAACAGAGGGAGAAAAAAAAAACCAAACCAAAGTTGATGAGAGAGAGAGATAAGCAAATCCATCACAAAGTGGGTTTGGAGGGTAAAATGTGAGCTTCAATTTAAAATTACTGGTTCATATGATATAAAATTATTATTTGTAGTTTATTCATAACATAAATAATTATTCATTTGTAGTAAAAATTTATAGACTTGTGAAGAGGTATAACGTTTTAGTCATGATTTGACTATATATGTAGAAAAATAATAAGTTAATCAAGTAGCTCATAAACAATCTTGAGCTTGCTTGATAAGTAAACGAACCAAAATTAAACATATAATCTTGTTTGATGATGAGCTCAAGATAAAATTAAATAAATACGCTTGAATTTTTAATACTCAACTTGGCTTATTTATAGTCATAATAATAGACTGTTATGATGAAAGTTAGAAGATACTTATCCCATCAGGTATCTCTTCCCCCTATTTAAATATGACTTGTGTCAAGAAGAAACACCTAATTAATGCGGAGTTAATAGTTGTCTAATTTAGGAGCTACGTCATGAGGTTTCTCGTATACTTCTTATGGGTTTGCTAGACGCCCTTGGTCGACATTGTCCGATGGGATACCTTTCATCGGCTCCCATTAGGGAACAATAGGTCACTTTCCTTGCTTCAAACCTCTTCTTTCAATGGACATGGGCTGGGCTTGGTCCATCAAATCATCTAAATCCTAATGAGAAAGAGAAACACAATAGGAAGGTGGGATAGCAAGAAGTGGAGCATACACCATAGACAAAAAATAAGAGACTAAAAATAAATAGTAGCTCCACTTGGAGAGTAGTACAAGTAGTAAGTGTAATAAGTAACAATGGGCCCACATAACATTAAAAAAAAAAAAAAAAAAAAATTCATATCAGTGGGCGTTCGTATGAAGTATGAATGTATCTATCTATGACGTCTATAAATAGTTGAGTCCCAACCCATCCCTGAAATCCCGAGAACCCCTTTCTCCACTGTCTTCCCCCAGACTCTCTCTTCCGCCCCTTTTTACAGGGCCAAAAATAAACACCCCCACATCTATCTCTATCTATATCTATATATATATATATATATATCTAAACCCCTCTCAACCTTTTTCTACTCAAATGGCCCAAGAAGATTCCTCTCCAGATCCATCTCCTTCTCCCCCTAACCTCTCGGATCCTTCCAAACCCGATCCACCACCTCCATCTTCGTCTTCGTCTTCGTTATCGCGAAACGTTTCGTTTAGCAGGCTCAACGCGCAGGCTCCCGAGTTCGTTCCGACTCAGCAGCAAACACCGCGACTCGCTGCTGCTGCTGCGACTGTTCCTCCTCCTCCGCCTCCGCCGCCGCCTATGCACTCGTTTCCTCCGCCTCCGCCGCCGCCTCCGTTCCACGTTGCGGCGGCGATCCAGGGTCACGTGGCTGTTCCTCCTCACGTGATCCCCGTTCAGCATCCTCATCATGTTCCGGTTCAGTACCATCCTCATCACCCGCATCATCCGCATCCTCATCCTCATCCTCATCATCATCATCATCAGCAGCAGTACTACGGCGGCGGCGGAGGCGGCGGCGGCGGTGGCGGAGGGTTTAGAGAGCAAGAGGTTGGGGCGCAAGTGCAAAATCAAGCTCCGGTGGAGTCTGATCATGTCGTTGCTGCCGCTGCTTCGTCCTCCGCGAAAAACAAGATCTCCGAGGAGGCTACTCAGAAGATTTTGAATCAGGTGTGAAGCTTATTCCTCATTTTTTTATATATATATTTATTTTCAATTTCGTTTTTAATTAATTAATTAATTTCATTTCGATTTTGTATTGATTAATGTACATGCTATAAGAATGGGTTCAAATTTGGTTGAATTTTGATTCTAGTGTGTTTTCATGAGTTCAGATACTATGTAGTTGTTAAATAGTGGTGAAATGTGCTTCTACCAGCTACTCAACACTGGTATATGTTGATGGAGAGACTCTAAAAGATGAAGGGGATTTGGGGTATTTCCACAGCATTCTCAGGTTCCAATTGGATTTTTTTTTTAATCTTGTCGAATAGTTAAATTTTAAGCGAGGAATGAAGCATGTGTGATAACTTGGTTTAGCTACAAGATGTGAGGCGATTCAGCATTTATGTAGAACGTTTTCCAACATGGGATAACAGAATCCCGACTGGAAAGATTTTATGGTGCAAGATTTAAGGTGGTTCGTGAAAGTTTTAAGATATGGGATCGCCAACTTTAGACCCACTGGATTTGGCATAGTCAAATTAAAATGCGGAATGAAGCTCGTATGCTAACTTGGTTTAACTACAAGATTTTAGGGTGATTCAACATATATATACAAAGTTTTGCCACACCTTCTTCGTATCAAAGCGTGTGTGCAAACTTGGTTTGGCTACTAGATTTAATGTGGAGAAAGCTTTACAAAATGGGATAGGGGAATTCAGACCCCTTTGGATTTTGTTGTATAGTCAATTTTAAAATGATTAAACAAAGCACATGTGAAAACTTGGTTTAGGTACAAGATTTAAGGTGATACAGCACAAACGTAGAATGTTTTATAGGATAACAGAATTCATTAAGTCATTGGATTTTGTTGTATCGTCACATTTAAAATGAGAAATACAGTGCGTGTGCAAACTTGGTTTAGCTACAAGATTTAAGGCAATGATGCACATATATAGTCTTACAAAATGGTGTATTATGGGAGGAAGCTTAGTGATGCTCTACCATTAATCTTGGATATCGGTTCCCTTATTCTTGAATTTTGTAAATAGCGAGGATTCTTCTGGCACCTAAAACTTTCCACAATGGACAATCAAATTGTATTGTTTACTGGCTTTGTAATGTCGACATCAATCAATATCTAACATACATGTATCTCATGAACTGTAAAGAAAATGGTGTTGAGACTTGATTTCTATTTACAGAGTGTCAGAGTCGATTAATATTTGGTGCCAAGAGCCTTGTTGCTCAATTGATAGGCACTTCTTGGTGTTTCCAAAAGAGTCATCTAGAGTTCAAAAGAGACATCTAGAGTTCAAATCTCTCCCCCCCGCCCCCCCCCCAAAAAAAACTTTAGTATCAAGTCAAGACCAATAATAGTTAGTTTTCTGTAATACTGCTTTGGAACCCCACTTAGCCAGGATGTGTCTTTTCGTAGGCAGCAAGTTGTTAGTGTCATCTTCATGGCATTTAAGAAACTTTTTTTAGATCAACAATTTGCTTGGAAAATGGTCTGAAAGAACTCTAGACATCCTTTTTTGGGAAAACTAAGTGAAGTTCTCTGCCAATAGAGGGGAGAAAAGAAACCGATCTAGGCGAGAAGCTGATGAAGAATTGGACCTGGTGTAAAGGCCCCCTGCCAAGGGAATATCCATCAACCCATGAAGAGAGATAGAGTTAGAGAAGCCATACATAGCCCGAGAATAGCTAGCAGCCCCCAGCCGCTCTGAATGGAAACGGATGATATTAAAGTCACCTCCTAAGCACCGTGACAAATCCCACCAAGTGATCAGCCCAGTTAGTTCCTCCCACATCAACCTGCGCCTATTGTTTAAATTTGGTCCATAAACACCAGTAAAAGCCCACTCAAAATGATCACCAACATTTTTAAACTTGCATAAAACCGAAAAATGCCCTACCGCTTCCTCCACCTTTTCCACAACCCAACTATCCCACATCAATAAAATACCTCCAGAAGCACCATCAGAATCCAGGTATAGCCAATCTACGTATGGGCAACTCCATATACTCCGGACAATACCTATAGTAATCCATTGTAGTTTGGTCTCCTGCAAACACACGATATCAGCCTTCCAGGAACGCAACAAGTTATGAATCTGAAGCCTCTTTTCTATTACATTCAGCCCTCTGACATTCCAGGAAAGTAACTTCAAATTCATTGAGCCATAGAGAGAACCCGGTCCCTATTAGAACCACTTTGCCTAGCCAAGGTAGAACCATAATTAATAGAACTGAACAACCCCTTTAGCTCTCTTAAACCTTTCATCCTCGAGCTTTTAAAGCCACATGTTAATCTTGTTTACCTCAGCCCTTCGCTTTAATTCAGCTTCAATAGCCAATAAAAATTTTGTTGCTTGATCTTCCAAGCCCTCAAGGGATGTGCCAAGGAAACTATCGAAATTATTGAATCTCCTTTGAAACCACCTTGAGTAAGGTACTTGCCTCTCTGAATTATCTACACCCACAAACCTCTCCTCATCCACAATTGACTGTTCTGCCATAGCCGAAGGGAGAGAAAAAGCAAGTGGTTCAATAGCTAGAGGCTGATTAGCATCCTTCGAGTAGGTATCTAATTTACCCACTTACTTTCTATCTCTATTTCCAATACCTGCTAGTGTGGCTAACGAATTGAGAAGCTTCAGCGGAATTTCTTATGGGGCGGTCTCGATGATGAACCTAAAATTCATTTGGTTAAATGGGCTTCTATATGTGCTCCTATTTCTTCGGGTGGATTAGGGACTAGGAATATAAGTCTTTTCAATATAGCTCTACTTGGGAAGTGGTTATGGAGATTTGGGATTGAGAAGGATGCCCTTTGGAGACAAGTGATAGAGATGAAATATGGGCGTGTGGGGGGGGGGGGGGGGGGGCTGGTGTGCTAGATCTGTTAATGGTCCTTACGGTGTTGGTTAATGGAAGAGTATCAATCAGGGTTGGCCCTCTTTCTCACGCCATATTCGGTATGATATTGGTGATGGGTCTAGGGTGAAGTTTTGGCAAGACCATTGGTGTGGAGAGACACCTCTTGCAGTTAGCTACCCTGACCTATTCAGATTTTGCAAGAATGAGGCTAGTGTGGCTAAGCTTATGAAATCCCCCAATGGGGTCCTTTTTTGGGATGTGAGCTTCTTTAGGGGTGTGCATGTTCGGGAATTAGAGGCTATGTCAAGCTTCACGGAAACCATATACGGTTCTTCAATAAGGGGGTTTGGTGAGGATAAGATGTGTTGGATTGCTAGCAAAGATAAGGGGTTCTTGGTGAAAGATTATTATAGAATCTTAGCTGGTCCTACTATCTCCGGTTTTCCTTGGAGAAGTATTTGGAAGCAGAAGATTTCCTCTAGAGTAGCATTCTTTGTATGGACTGTTGTCTTAGGGAAATGCTTGACGATTGATAACTTACGAAGAAGGAAGGTGTGGATTTTGGATTGGTGCTACATGTGCAAGAGTAATGGTGAATCGGTTGACCATCTCTTCCTTCACTGTCCCGTTGCTATGGATCTTTGGTTTATGGTTTTGGATTTATTTGGAGTATCTTGGGTTATGCCGCATACTGTTTTGGGGCTGTTAGGGTGTTGGCAAGGCAGTTTTGGTTGTCATCGAAATGGTTATATATGATCCATTATTCCTCATGGTTTAACGTGGTGTCTTTGAAGGGAGAGAAATAGTCGTTGTTTTGAAGATATTGAGAGATCTATTCCAGACTTCAAGTTTTTCTTTTTTAGAACTTTATTGGATTGGTTGTTTGCTTTGCAAAACCAATCATTCCTTTCTTTTATTGATTTCCTAGATTCTTGCAATTTTTGTATTTGATTTGCTGTCCCCTTGTTCACTCCTTGTGTTCTAAGGTGCTTTCTTTTTGGTATCAATATATCTTATTACTTATAAAAAAAAAAAAAAAAAACAATTTGCTTGGATTTAGAGGGAAATTAGGGTACATGTGTGAGGTTTGGTATCTGTTACAAAATAAGGCAAGAGGCGAATATTAATTGAATGTACTATGATGGTTTGCAAAGGTCACCTGAGGGTGTACAGTTGGCATTCAGTTAATGAATGTAGGTTTGAGTAAGATAACTAGGAGAATAACTAGCACCTCCTGATGTTTCCAATGGAGACATTCGGAGTTCAAATCCCCCCACCCCCATTGTAACTATCGGATTATCAAAAAAGATAATTGGTAGATATGCTGATATCTCATCCATAGGCATTTAGCATGTGCTGATTGAAGTTGTTACATAATGTGAAATTTAAAGGGAAAAAAGAAGGAAAAACTCAGAAATTGTTAATGAAACTTTTTAAAAATTTGATAGCAAATTAGTTCATTGTAGTTATAAATTATGAAAAATGGATTTGAATCATAGGGGGCGGCTCACACTTTAACTTCATCAATTCTACAATTGTGATTGGTGAATGTATATACACATTTGAAATTTGTTATTATAGTTTTTTTTTTTTTTTTGGCCCATGTTATTATAACAACTTTCAGATTAGTGCCTCACATACTATTGCAATTCAATGACAGGTGGTGGAGGAGTCATCTAAAACAAAATAATATTTTGCTTTTCTGTGGGTTGTGGTATAATTCATTTTTCTTGCAAGTCTTCACTTTGTATATATATTTGAAAGGTAGATAGTGGGGTAGGGTGGTTGTGGGGTTAAAACCAGAGACATAGAGCACCACAAAGTATTACCATTGGGCTAATCATTGAACCCCTACCTTCTTCTTTTTTATTAGTAAAAATTGCATTTATTAAAAAGAGAAAGAGCCGTAACCCATGCACATAGGATGAATACATATATTGGCTTAAGAAAAGAGAAAATTTGTCAGAATAGTGTTTTTAAAAAAAATATACAAATAGAGCTATGCCTCCTGCCTCCATAACATTATTGTTTATAGTCTTGTCTATATTGCCATAATAAAGCAGGGCTCTCAAGCTGAAATATATATATTTTTATTTATCATTATTCTAATCAATAGGAAAATTTTATTTTCTTTAAGTGGTTGTTGGGCATGGAAAGAAATATCACCAAAATTGATAACAGAATGAAATTAAATTTTTATTTGTTCTCTCTGTCTCTCTTTTTTCCCTTCCATTAGGGGGGGGGGGGGGGGCTCATAATTTTTAAAGCCAACAAGCCCAACAGGTTTCCACCCACATGCAAGCACTGCAAGAGTGACCACTGCCGTACTCTTGCAGTGGTTTTTACTTTCTGAGGAATTCAGTGGTATGTACTCTCATCTGATGGCAGATATCAGGAGTTCCTTCAAACCAAATGTTTTGTGCATTTGTTGTCTTCAACCCTGTTGATAAAGAGCATTTTAGGTTTAATGCTAATATCGATGCTCCTTTGATTAAAGGCTGTTTGGCAATGTTATGTTGGTCCTATAATGAGAGAGATTTATTTTTGCTTCATTGTTTCATTGTTTGCTTGTATATTTTCTTTTCAACCTGTTGGGAGAGAAGACAGTGGTGCAATAGATAATACTTTTGGACTTGCATTGGTGTCTTTTGCAAGTAATGTAGAGGGGTTCTGTGTTTTGACATGGAAGGTAACCTGGCTAGAGATGTTGTGTAAGAGAGGGATTTAATGATAATAATTTTATACTTAAATGTATTTGGTCTGAGTCTCAGGTTATGAAAATTTATATTAGTAAAACTAAACTTGTCTCCATTGGCTTGATTATATAAGAATCGTTATTGAGGTTCCAAAGGGCCTTGCCTTAATGAGGTTCCACGTTATCAAAAAATAAAAATGCTTATTGAGCTGATGCTTCTATTTTCTTACAAATGGCCATTTTTCCCTCGGTTGTTTTTCTTTATTTTCCTATTTATGGCTGTGTTATTTCGATAAATGTTATGCTATTAACTTTTCCTACTATCTAAACATCTCTTTGATTGGATGTTGCCTTTTAATATTTCTGTATGGCACATATTTTTTTCTCTGTTTTCTCCCTGTACACGCTTTCTAGTTTTATTACTTATCAAAAAAATCTTTCTGTATGGCATATTGATATGTAGGTGGAGTATTATTTCAGTGATTTGAACCTGGCTACTACTGATCATCTAATGAGGTTCATCAGCAAAGATTCTGAAGGATTTGGTAATATCATTTGCTACTTTATTTTAGTTTCAGATGTCTATGACATGGTTAGAATTATTTGTTCGAAAGCACTGACATGCTTGATCTGCTCTCTTTCACAATAATTGTTCGTAGAAATTTCTGCATCTTTATGCACTTGCAAATGCTCCTAGACACTCGAACATATACACATTTCTTCTTTTCTTTCTCTTTTGGTGAAGCTATTGATTACAGAGTAATAATGCGTAGATATGATATTCTCTTTCATGAATTATTTGAATCCAACTTTGGAGTCACATTTTAAATTCCTTCTTATACTTCTGTTGTTATATAGTGCCTATATCTGTTGTTGCATCTTTCAAGAAGATTAAGGCTCTTATAAGTAGTCATTCCCAGCTGGCAGCTGTTTTGCGGAACTCATCAAAGCTTGTGAGTGTCTTCATACAGTCTAGCTTCAAATAATCTTCTTTGTTAACCATGTACATCTGTTTTTTGACCTTTGTAATAAAAAATTTGTTGATGCTCTACAGGTAGTTAGTGAAGATGGAAAGAAAGTTAGACGCCAGCGTATCTTAACTGAGTCAGAAATGGAGGAGTTGCAAGTAGGTTTATCCACTAGTTTGTTGGTTGGTTCTGATTTTACTGTTTGTTATGAGAGATGATTGGCTGACCTGTTTATTATGTTATTCTATTCGCTCTAAGTCAAGCATATCAGAATGATTGTTTAGAAAACTGGTATGTTATGCATAATGGTGTGTATTTCGATGCAAAGTTATCATCTATCTTGAAAATGTCTTGTAAGATTCAAGCTAGATCTTTGTTGTTTGAAATGATAATTCTTAAAGTTCCCAACAACTGAACTATTGTTATTACATCTTATTTTCTAATTCTCATTTTGATTCACAGTCTCGAATAGTTGTTGCTGAAAACTTGCCTGAGGATCATTGCCACCAAAACCTTATGAAAGTTTTTTCTGCTGTGGGAAGGTACCAAGATATTTCTAATAGAAAATTTTCAAACTCAATGCCTTGCTTGTATAGAAAAAATAATCATGTTGAGTGGTCCTTTGGCAGTGTGAAGACAATCCGTACTTGTCAGCCTCAACCCTCCAATGGTGGGGCTTCTTCAGCATCTAGATCGGGAAAAGCTGATGGTGTGCTTTATAGTAACAAGGTAAGTAGGGAAGTTGACATACTGCCTTGGTGCAGGTTTTTTTGGCAGTTTTTTTGAAAGTTTTAAATCATGCTTCATCAACTTTAAGGTGGTAATAATTCTTTATGTCAGAAATTATATCTGTTTTTGGCTTTGACTACAACTAATCCCCACTCTTGCTTCATCTTACACCCACTTTTCCTTTCTTAGCTCTATGGATTTCCTAGATGATTTCTTTTTCAGGTGTTATTTTCTTTTGTACGTCTTCTCTTTCCATTTTCTTTTTCTTTTTTGTTCTCCTTGGTGTACGGTGTACCCCATTTGGTAGGATTACGCTTCTCTTTGCATTTAAAAAAAAAGTTATGTTAATGCGTATCGCTACAAGTTCAATGAAAATAATAGGAAAGAACAAAAGTTCAAGGGCACAGTACAACAGTATGGCAATATGTCTAGTAGTGCTCCTGCCATGGGAAGGGCTTGCTGTGTGTTCTGGTTTGGTGTCATGAGGTGCAGGCTTGTCTGGTGATTAGTTGTGTGGTGTCTTGTCACTGTATGGCTCTGCAGACTTGGAGTTAGTTTTGAGTGGCAGTTTTGTTAAGGTCCTTCTGGCTAAGACATGCAGTGATTTAGCTTGGGTGTACTGCTCATCATGATAGCTTGGTGTATATCTTCTGTAAGGCATCTAGTGTAGCTTCTGTGGTGTGGCATAGACTGAGTTAAGTTTGGTGAGCTGCTGGTGTGCTCTATGCCAAGTCTTGGTGTCTGTAGCATGAGGTGTTGGTGGCTGCTGCCTAAGCTGAACTAGGACAAGCTAAGTAGTTGATGACTACTGCATTGCTTTATATAATCCAGGCTCCAGCTCACCTTGACTGTTGTTGTATCGACTTGATAAGTGATAGGAATTAATCATAGTTTTAACCAGTTACTGATTAGCCATGTGCATTGAATAAAGCCATTTGCTTAATTGAGTAAATCTGTTAGTTAGTTAGGAGTAAATGGAGAGTTAATGAGTGATTCTTGGAATGTATTATTGAGCAAGCATACATAGCCTGCATAAGCAATTGTAATAGGCAAGAATTGAACTGTTGAGTAAAAGCTTCTCTCTTATTCTCTAGTCTCTCTCTCATTCTCATCTTTCTTAATTCTGGAGGCCCAGCAACCTCAGATTAGCTATCCCATCATGAACTTGCTGATCATAAGAAGCAGGTTCTTTTTCAAGTTTCAAATTCACTGGTTTGAATTATATATTTTTTAGGAGCAAATTTTTGGTGCTATCCTTTCACTAAATATGCTTGTCCAAATGATTCAGATTTTAGGTATATGTTTGATTTGACAGCTTAATGCATTTGGCAGATGATGCAATCATCTGCAGGTTCATTTGGCTTTTTAAGAACCTTCTCTATGCACCTATGACTTCTTGTGAACATGCCTCCTCTGACCATTCATGGTTGCCATTGCTGAACGAATGCAGCTATTTAGAGGAAGCTATTCCAGTTTATAGTAGACTTTTTAAACTTTAGATTACGAGGAAACATATGACATTGATGCAATTGGATATGAAAGCCTTAACATCTGAATCCTTTGTTTCGTATGTAGTGGCATGCTTTTGTGGAGTATGAATCTGTTGAGCTGGCTGAGAAAGCAGTAAGTACTTTAATTTTCTGTTACATGACACAATTTCTCTTCTGTGCTCATTCTAGCATATATTTATCTGTAAATACTATTATTGCAGGTTGCAGAGCTAAATGAGGAGGGGAATTGGAGGCGCGGCCTTAGGGTCCGCTTAATGCTTAAACGCATGGTATTTGCCAAATATTGAGCTTTTTTCCTTCCTCATGATTTGTTTGCAATTCAGCAATAGTGTGTTCAGTAAGTTTTCTTACTGAAAAAGTAAGAAACAAATACAAAAAATTGGAGGGCAGTGTCAAAAATCATTTCCTTCTCAACATAAATACTTCCAGAATAAATGTATAATTTAGTGCAAATAATAGGAATGGGGAAGTGAACACTGAGAGTGAGTATGTGTGCACACGTGATCTTTTTTTTTTTTAAATTAATTACATTAGTTGTGCAATCTGGTTGGTCCTAAAACCAGGACAGTTCCTGTAGTTTCTCTGCAGTTGCTATTTTAGTTGAATGCAATTCTAAGTCAAGGTTGATAGAGAGCCCTCTATGCTAATTTTAGTCCATCCAATGCCTGCATTAGTCCATTGATGTGTCTTTGCAAATTTTCTCTTCTCAGTCAAAACCTTCTTCAGCGCGAGGAAAAAAGGGACATGATGGGGAAGTGATTGAGGAAGACGATACTTCTACATCTGATCAGCAGCAAAGTGAGAAACAGTTGGAGGATCCCCCCCAACAGTCTGATGCCCATCCACAAGAACAAACAGTAAGTGCCAGTGCATTGGCAGAAAGCTGTTTAGAAATTATAAATTTTGAAAGCATCATGAATAGAGATGGTTATTTGTTTTTAGCTTTGGGAAAATATATTTTTCAGAAAGGAGCTAGAGCTTTAGCCTTTAAGGGAATGCAGTCTATTTTGTTTATTGCATTACTCACTAGTTTCCTTTCTTTTTCAGTTTCTTCTGTTAGTTAATGCAGATATGGGTTTTATTATGTTTATTTTTATTTTTTTCCCAGAACTAGTACTTGCCTACTATAATTTGTTAGAGAAAAGATGAGATACAGGGATTTTAGTAGCCTCACATGGTACCCTACCTTAACAAAATGGGTGGGATGCGGTCTATTTTCTTATTCTCCGACTGCCATTTAGGAATGGGCATATTTTCATGTCCTGACAGGCAAATATATCAATCATCATTATACATACAACAGTAACACATTGTCCAACCTATCTATTGTCCTCCTTTCCAAGGGCTTTTACATTTCACTGACACAGATGCAGATGTTATATAAGTCGTGAAGTGACTTGTTTATAATATACATTTGGAAAGTAATGTGATAATTATATTTTATATTAATCTGTGTTTCTTTTTTCTTTTGACACAATAATTTTTGTTATAACATTTTCATTTTTAATTCTTTGGATTAGGGAGAGGAGCAGCAGCATGTCAACGAGAAAGATGGAGGGCAGAGGAGAGGTCGTAACCGTGGCCGGGGCAAGGGACGTGGAAGGGGTCAATACCACCACAATAACCGTGGAAATCATGTGGGAACTCCCCCTTCAAACAATGCAGTTAATAATGAGCAGCCAGCTATAGCCAAGCAGCCTCCTGGACCACGAATGCCAGATGGCACAAGAGGATTTGCAATGGGTCGGGGGAAGCCAGTTGCTGTGAATATTGCATAATAACTGGGTATTCTACATAATACTAATTACGGGGGTTTTCTTGTGCCTGCGAAGTGTATGTTTGGGTGGGAAACTGTCTTCTCGTGTGGTGTTGATGGCATGGTTTTACAAGGGCTGTCAATCCGGGTAGTTTGGGTTAAATTAGCAGTATAAGTTGAGTACTTTCTTCTGTTTGTTTATGTAATTCAGTAAGGATGATGCAGAGAATTGATTTTTACTTCTTTTTTTTTTCAAATTTAAATGTAGAAAGGGGAAGGGAAAAAAAAAAAAATAGTGGGGAGTCTCCAATACCTATAGGTAAATGTGAGTGAAGAAATGACATTGCAATATAACACTGTTCAATATATTTCTTGCTCTCTCTCTCTCTCTCTCCTTGGATTATGAACGCCATGTTTCACATGATCCCAAATTGTAACAGTGAACTAAACTGAAGTGGCAGGAACATATCTTTTAGTTTGCAGAGCATAACAGGGGGGAAAAATATCTGGATGCGAACAATTTGTTTTGGACCAAAAGCTGAAGTGATGCCAAAATAGTTGGAATTAAGTCTTCTCTTGATTTGAGTTAGAGGATAACAGTAGAAGCAATAATTCCTCAAAGTAGAGTTGGGGAGTAGAAATGGGTACCCTTTATAGTTATACTCGTTTTAGTTGGTTCCACATTTGTTTTAAGTGATGTCC
Source organism: Castanea mollissima (assembly GCA_014183005.1). Classification (NCBI taxonomy): domain Eukaryota; kingdom Viridiplantae; phylum Streptophyta; class Magnoliopsida; order Fagales; family Fagaceae; genus Castanea; species Castanea mollissima. The sequence goes on from JACAVU010000007.1 coordinate 1,063,677, forward strand.
CTTCTTATTGTTGGTTGGCCCCAGTGTTAGTGTGACTTACGTTTCTTTCCTTCGCTTTCACTTTCGACTCTCTTCTTCTGCTTGTAAGCCATATGTTTCTCTGTCGTTTTTGATTTTATAGGCACAATTTCTCTTTATCGTAAGCTTAGAGAGGCTTGTTGAATCGGTGACTTGAAGATAAGGTGGTCCAGATGTCAATATAGCAATAATTCTGATAGATGCTACGAACAAGTCCAGTTGTGGGTAAGAAATAGTGTATTTGTTAACACACAACAATTTTTAGGTGGCACTTCTAATTATAAGTACTGGAAGGTGGCAGTAATTTATGTGAGGCATGGACAAAGTCTTTCGCTTATTGAGTAAAACAAATTCCGTATTTTATAACACTTCCTTGATCCTTGAACGGCTATATATTAAGCAAAGGCAACTCATCTCAAATGGCCTATTAGCTCAGCTGGTTAGAGCGTCGTGCTAATAACGCGAAGGTCGCAGGTTCGAGACCTGCATGGGCCACTCTTTATTTTTTACATATTTTCCCTCTTTTTAAACATTAAACATTTCCTATTCTTTTTTGACATATTCTTCCTCTTTTTTAACATTAACCATTTCATATTTGTATGATTTCAAAAGTTGAAATTCTCATATACCAAATCAAGATATAATTATATACATTCCAAATATTTGCTTTCTTCAAAATTTTAATTAAAAGTCAAAAAAGGTATCTAATCTAAAGCTATTTGCTAGATTCAAATTTTAAAATCCTTGCCATAAATATGTATAATAATAATAATAATAATAATAAAATCAAAATAGCAACAATAATCAATTTTTAATTCAAAATTTCAGGTCGCTATAAATTCTCAAGATTTGGGTACATCAAGGATTGAAAAAAAAAATCCTACTCTAACTTGCGGTGATTATGCCTTAATTATTTAATATATATATATATATATATAAATTATCTATACATATATTTAAATTATCTATGCATATCCTAATTATAATTTATATTTAATAAACATATTCTTTTACATTTTTAAAATACTTTTATCTCTTCTAATTTCTTAATATTCTCACAATAGCTCTTTTTCTTTTTGTTTCATCAATGTCTTATCATTCTCATTAGTATTATTAAAATATTTCCAACCTGCACCAAATCCCAGCTTACTCTGCTCTAACCTCGTCCTATTGCCATCCCTAACCACATTTTTTTTGTCATTCTAGTTTATTTAAACCACACATACAGAATTTTAATACATTGTAACATGTCATTAATAGAAAATGTCTCTGCATGTATCTTTAATAAATCCATTCAGATATCTAATTTTACATTTGTTATCTCTAATAAACAAAATATATCTCCCTACGCACAAATACATGTGTTTAGGGTTCAAACGATATTTCAATGATAACAACATTCTTTTTTATGTTTCATACATGTGGTTTAAAGCCCTAATCTCCCCTCCCCCACTACCTAATTAATTAAATTTTTCATTAAAAAAAAAGTACACGTGAAATTAAGAAAAAATTAAATGAAAAAAAATAAAGAGAAATCATTCATCCTCATCTACATTTCCGCCCAAAAACCACAACCCCATAAAATACCAAAAAAAAAAAAAAAACACTATTATTACTAGTCTCTACTCACTAACCGATATTCCAAAATCCAATAGTCACTCACACATTCACCCACCTTTCACTTCCATTTCATAACATAATTCAAATTCACTCCAAGCCTCTCTCTCTCTCTCTCTCTCATTCATACACCAAACCAAATCAAACCAAACCAAACCCAATGGTGGATTCACCATCAGACCCACCTCCCCCTTACCCCAACCAGCTGGTCCCACGAATATCTCCTCCTCCTCCATCACTACCACCACCACCACCACCGCCACCACAACCACAAGCACAGCCCTGCAAGTTCACGTTCCCTCCTCTAAAGAGGCCCCCCATGAGAGTAACCACCGAGTTCGACAGTGACAGCTTCCTCTTCTTCCACAAAATCTCTTGCAAGTTCCTTGACAACTTGGCCAAGCTCAAGTTCTCTTTCCAAAACGATAGCCAGGGCGAGATTATCCAACCCCAACTCAGCCTCATCACCAAACACCTCTCTGTTCACTACGATTTTGAGGAATTCAATGCTCTCCTCAAATCCTCTCTCCAGCTCGGTTCTAGGTTGCAGCTTCGTGCTCTCCATGATGTCAAGGTCCTTCCTTTCTATCTCTCCCTCTTGCTCAACTTTGTCTAAATTTATGGTTTTTTTTTTGGGTATTGGGTGCTTTGGTGAAATGGGTTTTCTTTATTTTCGAATGGCTTTCTCTCTGCATGTCTAAATTTATGGTTTTTTTGGTATATTGGGTGCTTTTGGGAAATGGGTTTTCTTTGTTTTCTTATTGGCTCAATCTACATGTATCATATTTTTCTTTCAGTCCTGCATGTCTAAAGGTATGGTTTTTTTTTTTTGCTATATTGGGTGCTTTTGGGAGATGGGGTTTCTTTGTTTTGGAGTGTTTCAGATGCAAATGTTCAGAGTGTCGTTTGTTGATGCTTGGTTATGAAATATGAATTCTGTTTGTTTGGGGTGAAATTCATCTTTGAGATTGAAGTGAAGAAGGCTTTGATTGTCACTTTGATCTTTCAAATGTTTTGGAACTCCTAATGACCGAATTCACTTCTTTAATAATGTTGTAATGCAATAGGATGTGGTTCTGATTTGTTTGACATTGGTGTTTCATTTTCAAGAGCTTTTCATAGTCAAAATTCAATGTATTGTCGTGGATGTTTGATGTTTGAAGCTTGATTTTTCCTTTCTTATAAGGAGCTATGATTTCAGGAAAACATAGGTGTAGTACTTCATATTGCTGTTTTATGTTATGTTCCTTGTTTCATTTTGCATGGATGCCTGTAATTTATATATTTATTTATTTAATCTATTTATGCTCTTCTACCATCTCTTTAACATGTCATTAACTTTTAGGCACATCAAGGAGAGCTGTCAATGGTTGCAAACCTTGCTGATCCTGGCTATGCATTTGAATTGACATCTCCAGTCCCGTCTAGCGTGGTGAGTATTATCTTTCGCATTTAAGAGTTAAAAGTTGTGTCATTTTCTCATTTGAACCAAGTTTTGGAGTTTTGGTTTTGTGGGGCATTATAATGTGACATAGAATTTCAACTCTATTTGGCTGTTCCATATATATCTGCTAGCCAAGTACTTTCTTCAATTTTCCCTTTTGTATACCAACCCCCTCTCCCCCTTTTATATATATATACACACAAAACTTATCAAATATTGTATATTTGCTGAGTATAAAGTATAACCCTTAACACCATTTCAGTCAGTATCAAGTGCAATGCCTCTTCTGCTTATATTTCCAAATGAAGTCCTAATAATCTTTAGGAGTTATGACCATGGTTACCTTCTGAATACTGCAGCCCAGAGCAACCCTTAAATTTCCCCTTGGTGAAGTATCATTAGAAGAAAGAGAAGAGGAGGAAGTCAAAAGAAAATTGTCTGTGAATGGGATTGTTAAAGGCCATATTTTGAATGGAGTCTGCACTGCTCAATACAAGGATGAAGATGTGAATCTAAGATATGCCTACAAGGTTTGCACTTTGCATTTTATCTTTCACTTGACTTTTTTCGCCTAATTCCATGTGATAGATGACTAGACTTTTGCTATTCTATAGTTCCTTAATGCTGGGATTGTTTGAATTTAGCTCTTTGTTTGTTTCTCGATCTTTTAAATGTTTCATTTCTTAGACTATGTTGATGAAAGTTTGAATTTACTGCAGGATGAGCAATTGTCATTCATCCCAAGTGTTTCTTTACCTTCAAATGTATTTTCATTTGCATTCAAGCGCCGGTTTGGTCCTTCAGATAAATTGAGGTTAGGAAGACTCTCTCTCTCTACACTTGAAATGTTTTGTTCTGTGGTCCATGATTGATTGGTTTGGTCTAATTTATAACTAGATATATACTATTTTAGTTTGGTTTTAATTTATTGTATTGGAACTCTTACCTAGGTGTTTTTTTTTTGGTTTACAACAACATTGCCTTAGTCCCAAATTTTTGGGGTCGACTATGGATCCTTAACAAATTAGCCAGGGTTGACCACATGGATTTTTTTCCTCTATTCTATTCTATCAAAAGTCATACTTTCTTAAACTTTCTTAATTGATATATCCTTTTTTACGTTTACTAATGCTATTTTTGGTCTTCCTCTACCCTTTTCATTCTCTCAACTTAAATCAACTTACTTTTTGTTACCGGTACATTAGTCACTCTTCTCTGAACATGACCAAACTATCTCAAACAACTCTCTGTCTTTTTTTCGTCAATTAATAATTGAGTAATATAATTTTATTAAAAAAAAAAAAGAAGAATAAAGCTTGAATAAACAAAAAGTGTGTGAAAAGTGTAGATCACAGTCCATGGCAGCAGTCATCCAATAATATAATGATAAAAAAAAAAAAAAAAAAAAAGATCTGGTAACATGCTGCAGAAGTTCAATACCATCAAAAGACCTACTACTCAACTCTCTCTAAATCTTTTTCATAACTTAGAAGGAAAAAAAACTCCAAATCTTTATGCTGCTATGGGTTACCAAACCACCTTTGCCAACACAAGCACATCATGCTTCCTAAGAGACAATGAAGAAGGAAAACAAAAATGACCAAGTTTCTCTTGCAAATCAAACAATTGAGTAAAAGGTGACAAACTAATTCCCCACTACCTCTGTTTATAGAATTCCAATATATAGCATTCTTCTTTTGGAGATAAGTGTATTTCTAAAATCTTTCACAATGTGGCTGTCCAAATTAAAAAAGAAACTTTCCAAGGCATCTTGACACCCAGATACCCTTTCAAGGGAATTTCATGGCCTCAGGCTCTCTCAAAGCATCATAATAGGACCCATCCTCAAATTTTCTAGACCATGTTAACCTCCAAGACATTTTATCCTCACTCCTCACCTCTACTAGAAGGGAAGTTAGAATACAAGATGTCAAAAATATTAGCTTTGGATTGTAATTCTCAATCTTGAAAAGCACAGGCAAACTGAATATTGTAATGGTGGACTTCTTTTTTCTCTGTTGAAACATCTTGTATCGAACTAAAAACGTAAAAAATATAATGGGGCAGCATGGAGTATAATAAATTTTCATTTAACTATTATTTAGCAATCCCCTTTATGTGTGTGCCCAAACTACCCCTTAATGCCCTGCACTTAGGCTAATTCTGTTACTCCCTCAATATTGCCTACTGGTACCAAACTACCAATTCACTTATATTATCCCCTTAGCTTCAAATATACCCATGTTTTTCAGAATCTGCCCATAAAATAAAATCATGTCATCTACTATTTAACAAATAGTGTATGGAATATCTCCATAAATTCCCCTATTTCCTCTACTATTTATCGTCCTACAACGTATGAATAAGAGTAGTGATAAGGGATTTTTTTTTTATTAATTTCAACTCTCTAGAACTAATGAAAAAACAAAGGATCAGCTGGGCTGCCAGTAACCAAGTTAGAAAACCACACATTAAAAACGCAAACCACACCCATTTTGTCCATTTTTCACCAAAACCAAATCTGCCCAATCAATAAATCAAGCAATTCCAGGTGGCATGGTTACCTTATAATATCCAGCTTACTAATACCCTCATAGTCAAGCTTACAAGATGATGCTTATGTTGGGATAATATCAAAACCCTTGCCATACCAATTTTAGCTCCAAGTATTTCTCTCATGAAGGGCTTGGTGACACTTGAAAAGCATCACATGGTCCTTGGCCTTGAGTGCCCTTCAATGGAATTAATCTTCCATGGAAACCATCCACTGTTTATAAATTGCAACGACAAGATGTGTGAAACAATTAGTGAAACATGTTGGGTAGAAGCCTAGAAGTACCAGAATTGTGTTTTTTTGTGGCATTGCCAAACACATCTGACTTACATGCCCATCTGTTATTGTTGACATGGCCAGTAATTATATTCACCTCTCAAATTGTGGATTGCTAAATTGTGTGTATAATGGCTTTTATTTGCTATTTTCTATTTTATTTATTTCATGTGGATAATTGGTGTGAATATCTATTATAAAGACTATCAAATGGTGAATGCAAATTATGCCTCTAGATATAAAGAGTGATGGATGCGTTTTGTCATTCTTATTTCCCTTTTTATAATATTTACATGCTCTGACACAATTCTGCACCAATGGTCTTTAGACCAAATCACCAAATGTCATGTCCTCCCCCATAAAATAAGGGGTGGAGGATGAGGTTATGGGTTCAATCCTGTTTGGAATTTTGTGTTATATTTGCCTATAAAAACTCATTTGGAAAAAAAAAAAAAAAAATTAAGAATTCAGTAAAGCAGAAAAAAAAGGGGGAGGGGGGTTTGGGGATATTGTTTCAACATTTAGAACCATGTTAAAGTTGCGCACAAGTTAGGAATACAAAACCTTAGGGCATGAGAGAATGCATACAGGTTTTCATTCTTTGCTAGGCTTCATTTCGTTCATTCATCTATTTCCAGCTTATTTTGCAACTTATGATTTGTTCTGATCATTCAATGGCCAGCTACTGGTACAATTTTGATTCCAACTACTGGAGTGCTGTGTACAAGCACGTACATGGCAAAGACTTCAAGTTTAAAGCTGGTTATGATTCAGAGGTGCGCCTTGGCTGGGCCTCTCTTTGGGTAAGTACTCCTATTTGCTTCATTGCTTCTGTTATTAAACAAATTTTTTTCTTTATCTTTAATTAGTTGGGTGGTATAAAGATTTCACAGCTGATAATTTTCTCACCATAGGCATGCTTGTTATGAGCTATTTGGTGCAGGAATGTCAGGTCTTTTGAAGGATTATTTTCTGGTGTCTTTTGATCATTGGCTTATTTTTATGAGCGCCCAAAGAACAGAGAGCTTAATGGATGGTTGAGATTGTTTTGCTCATATACTTCTAAATCACTAGCTTAAGGTGTAATTAGAGAGTAGGATAGCTTTGACCATGTGTTTATTTCTTCATCACTTCACTGTATACTTTGATAAGACATTCTCCAATATAGCAAAACGAGTTTATCAATTCTACAATTATAGACTAGTTAAATTTATTGTAAGAGAGTTGTTTTTGTCTGGAACATTGAGCTAAGTTTTGCTTGGCTTTATAATGATCTGGTTTCAGGTTGGAGATGAAGGTGGCAAAGCAAAGACAGCTCCAATGAAGATGAAAGTTCAATTCATGCTCCAAGTGCCACAAGACAACATTGGATCTTCAGCCTTGATGTTCCGGGTCAAAAAAAGATGGGACATATGATCTTATTCTGGACAGCCTGTTCTCCTTTCTTATACATTAAATATCGGTTCTATATGGTAGCGCAGTCTGTTACATCACGGCCCGTTGTACTGATGCTTGTTGCTACATAATGAACATCATTTGGTTGTTATTCTCTTTGAAATTAGAGCTTTAGTGGCCATCATGTGACAGGAAGATCATATAGAATTTTAAGAGAATTCCAAATTTCTAACTACATAAAGATATCTCCTGTTGCAATGACGTTCATAATTTATTTGCTGCATTGGGTGATCGGGATGCATGGAACTACCCCCTTGTACTCTGAACTGTTCCATCTTCATCTAACCTTCAAAGAAGTACTATAAGACGATTAGATAAGACTTTTTTTTTTTTTTTTTTGGTATGCATTTTTGTCTGCTAATGTTGAGCCACTTGGATATTCAAGAATGTGATGGCTTCATATTCTCTGAATTCAAATCCCCAAATCACATTAGGTATTACCGGAATTGGTCCAGTGTGGGGTTCATCGTTCATGGGTTTTTAATGTGTCAATTCAATTTTGTAATTTTTAAATGGAAGAAAATGTCTCATCACTTAACTTAAAAACATGCCACGTTATTTTTTGATAGCCATGCAGGCATTGCACTAATAACGGTTAACAAAAAGATTAATAACGTTTACTTTTTAAACTAAGGGATCAATATTAATTGCATTCACTTAGTAAACTAATTTCAAAGACCAGTAATGTAATTTGGCCTATATTTTCAAGGTTTTCTATTTCACATGGTAAATGGAGTCTTGTTCCAAAAAAAAAAAAAAAAAAACCTCCTTAACTCTGGGTCAAAACCAAACCAAGCCCTACTCTTCTAATGAGGATTGACTCAAAGCCTAGGCCCAAAAAATTGTGGCGAAAACTGATCTTTAAAAAAAGTGAGAGTAATACTAGAAATACAAATGATAATATTTTTTTCATAATTATTGGCCTAATAAGTTTTGCTTGTGATTAGTTCACTGAAGCAATATTACATTCAAATGCTCTTACTACTGCTACCAATTATAGCATTTCATCTTGGTAGTAAAATAATGTGAAAATTTTTGTGTCTTGAATTATTGAAAAGAAAAAAAGTGGCTTGTTTACTCCCTATCTACCCTTAAGAAGATCTTCAAACTATTGGGTTAATAGAATTGTACCCAATTAAACCCTTTTAAGTATTTTGTTATTATTACTAGCCTTATCACACACTTTTGCACATGCAATGTGGTTTTTTTTTTTTGGTCTAGTGTCATAATTTCATTTTTTAAAATTTTGGATAAGTTTATTTTGAAGACATGGATTAATAGAAGAATGTCTTATTTTGTAGGTATTTTAAGTAGTGTTAGAGATATATTTTTACTAAGTTGTCCTCAAGTTTTTTCCTAGTTAAACATAAGGTTTATGGATATTTTTGTACTACATAAAAGTCCTGTCCAAAAAAAAGAATTCTTTTATAAATAGTATAGATTATTATTTTAAAAGTGTGTTGTGGCTTGTGAACTCTTTCATTTAACAGCTTGAGACACTTTTTTTTTTTTCTTAAGATAAAAATTTTCTTTAGTATAATCTAAGTTCTTATAATATCGACCACAATTCCCTGCACATGTGTGGACATCCTCTTCAAATAATATGCTTCTCGCAAGTACGAAGTTAAGTAAAACATGAAACAACTAATACTATGTTTAGTTACATAGAAAGCCGGTGAAAAGTAGAACAAAATTTATATTAATAACATATGTGCAAAAATCTTGATACACATTACACACTTAGCAATGTACACTCAATACACGTTATATCCAAAATTGCATGTATGATATTCATAATAAAATGTGAACAGCAATAGTGTACAAGTGTGAGTGTGTGATAATCACTGCTCTTAACATCTTTCACTGGTCTTGTTTTGTTGTTCAGGCCGAGCAAGCCTCTTAATTCTGACTGTAAGCCTCATCGAGAGTGACAAGGATCTCCTTTTATCTTGTTCAAATGAAGGCCGCAAAAATGGAACACAAAGTAAAGGTGACTTATTGTGTACAACCACAAAAGAATTTGAATTTAGTTGCGATTTTCACTGTTGGGTTGAAACCCAATATCACTCTTCTGGACGCAAGAATTACAGAGTGAAAGTAGAAGAAGTGTGTTTATAAAGGGAAACTAAAAATCCCAAGTGACTACTATGTGGATCATAGAAGAGCTGTCTACAGTGTGGATGATGGGGTTTTGAGTGTTCGGGTACCTACAGGCTACAAGAGAGCTCCTGAGACTTGTGGAGTTGGCGTACCAGAGATTCCTAATCCATAGTTTTTGTAGTATTTTGTTTAAATTTTTACTAAGTTGATGTCTTGTGTTACATGGGTTTTGACTATATTTGATACATTTCATGTTTTGTTGCTTCAAACTTTCAGTTTAAATGCTAGGTTTCAGCTTTTATTTTGAACTCGTTATAAATATTACTACATAAATATTCCATTTCTTCCCCATGTTTGGAACTAAGGCTCCCGTATTTCCCCCATACACTATAAGGCACAGAGAGGTATCATTTGGATCAACTCACCCCGTGCTCCGTGTTTCAACTTCAAGCATTATCTAATGGCAGGTCTGCTCTTCTTCTGCTATTTAATGATGTGCTAGTTTATTCACTATAATGTTAGGGGTTATTTGGAGTTTGAAGGAGCCATTATTTAGGGGTTGTTTGGTATCTGCTTTTAAACAACGGTTTTCAGTGTTAAAACAATTGACATGTATTTTTATAACACTCAAACACAAATTTTCACAACATTAAAAACTGAACAACAGTACTTAAACACTGCTACCAGACGAGGCCTATTTGTTGGTTTTTATTTTATTTATATTGTGTTATGAACCGGAAAACTGAAATGATAGTTTGGTCTTCGAGATGGCTAATCTCCTGAATGGGGGTGAGAGAAGGGAAATTTGGGGTAAACTTAACTTGATCATTTATTATTTGCTTATGCTCTTAAATAGTCTCAAGCAGAATGCTCACCTAGGAAATTCAAATTACAACTTAATAGTTCTGCAGCAAATCAATAATGAACTAATCCTAATAACAACTTGAAATTGAGATAACATTCTAATCCTAATCAACAACTTGAAATAACAAGGGAATAACAATCGGATAGCAATAAATTTGGATGGAACTTATTGATAGCTCCTTATCTGATCATGCAGCATGCTTATCTTCTCCCACAAGTTTAGGTGTTTTACGCAGAATGGTCTCATCCTTGTCTGAAATCTGAATCATAACATATTGTTATTATTATTTTTTTATGGATTGGTGGAGGGCAATTTATGTTAATGTCTGACGGTGCATAGATTTTTTTTTTTTTTTTTTTTTGAAAGGGATGGTGCATAGATTAAGAAACGATAAAAATATTCTTATTTTTTATAAAGAAACTTGAAGGTTTCACATGATCATTGGCATTACTCAAAGCATGCCAAAACAAATGCTTTAGATAAATATGCACAAGGTGCTTATCTGCTTTCTTAACTTCATTTGTATCAAATGATACCACGTCATTGGTATTAAATACCCAATAAATAAGAGATATGTGTGTAAAAATAATTACCCACTAGTACAAGTCTTTTAGTTGTTAGTTGGATATTTATTTTTTATTGATATATTTCACACTTATTAGATTTTGATACCGCTAACGTGACATCATTGATACCAAATATCTTATCATTTATCTGCATACAATTTATTATTTATTACAATGTAGTGCGTATAAATTGCTCTTTAGTTATTTCTTTTTCAAATTATTTTAAACATTGGGTGTTGTGCTGGACATGTTCCATCTGATACTCTGATAATGGCATCAAATCTTCTATCCAATTCTTTTTAATCCCATTTTGTGTTCACAAATTAGAACTTTTTAATTAATTCCTTATTGAATGCCTTTTTCTTATGTCACACACCTAATCTGGTTGTTCAAAAAGCCGAGGCCATCATGGAGAGATGCATGTTACACTATGATTTGAGCTCAATTTATCCATGTGCCTACCTTGCACTGTGGATCTTGGAAGTGGTGAATTTCAAGTACTAAAAAAACTGAAGTCATCTGTTTGATTAATGATGTTACTCTTTTGGTTTTATGTGACATCCTGAACATTTTATACGTGGATCTCTGTTTTCAGGATACTTGTTATTTGTTACTTCCAGAAAGGATAGTTGGTATTGTATTTTTGAGTTGTGACTTATAATTTGAGGCGAAAATAGCCAAAAAACATCTTTTTGTAAACTATGTTACAATTTACCATTGTTTTGAAAATATGTAGGGATTTACCACTTTTTGGGTACTCGAGTTTGGCAAAATTGAGTTTTTCATGGTACTACCTTGGAAAAATTTTGAAAATTTTTTATGGTATCACAAAAAAAAAAAATCCAAAAAATTTAAAGTATATTTTTTCAAAGAACTCAAGTTTCACAAACTCGAGTTTTAAAACAGTAGTACATCACTACATATTTTCAAAATAATGGTAGATTGCTAATTTTTTTTTGCTAAATAGTGGTAGTGGGCCATTTTTGCCTGTAATTTAATGATATCCTAGCTGTGCCTGTGTATGTTTGAGCAGTAAACATATAAATATACTAATTTGGTGTCCACCACCACCACCGCCAAATGTTAGCTTAATGGAAATATATGTAGATACTGTAAGTCTGTAACTAGTAATGTCGAATATAGTCAAAAGTCAATCAACTGTTGTGGGTGAGAAGCCGTACTAAGAACCTTGGACCTAAACACCAAAGCAAAGGCGATGAAGCATCCTAAATGATCAGGCTGCTATGACGTTCTAACAGCACATACCTTATCTCATGAGTCATGAATCATGAGTCCTTAAATATTCTAACTTTATTTTACATAATAATTATCAAAAACAGTTTTAGTTTGAAATAACACAGAGACAGAATAGTTTTCTTCTTTTAGATAGCAGAAGAAATAAATAATTAGTGCAGTGCAGTGATACAAATTTTTTCACATATGTTATAATTGCCACATATGAGCAATGTTTATTACACACACTTACACACAACCGTATACTCGCCACTTTTGTACATAAATCGTGAGTTTAACTTATAGTTTCAGTTCAATAAGTGTGCTATGTGTATAAGAGACATTAACCTAATAATATTAGTGTTAGTAGTGGGTCCATGTAAAGTTATGTTGTCCTGTTACCACTTTTGTAGAAAAAGATATGAAAAGAAAATTATGACCCTAGGATTGCTCTAAAAGAAAACCAACAAAATAAAAATATGCTCATGATTTGAAGCTCTTTAGAATACTTTTTTTTTTTGCAAAAGGTATGATTAGAACATGGAATTTTCTTTTCTAAGACTTCAATCAGCACTTTGTTGGACTCTTTATTCACAAACAAATATGCAATGTAAGATCATTGCAATACTTTTGTTGTTGTTGTTGCAGCAAATAGTGTGATTAGAACATGGAATTTTCTTTTCTAAAACTAAAACGCCACTTTGTTGAACTCTTGTTACCCAAGAAAAAAGAGGCAATTGGCAAACAAATATATGTAAGATCATTGCAATACTTTTTTCAGTTGCCAACAACATGACTAGAACATGGAATTCTTTTTTTTTTTTTTTTTTTTCTAAAAAATTTGAAACAACACGTTGTTGAGCTCTTTTACCCAAGGAGAAAAGACTTAGCAAACAAATATGTAAGATCATTGCTAATTTGCCATAAAAATTGTAAAGCCACATGCGCTGCAAAAAGTTAAAAAGAACACATAATAATAAAAGGACAACTTCTATCTAGCATATGTTCTACATTCAACAAAAGGTTGCTCGCTATTAATTAAAAAAAGAAAAAGAAAAGGGAAAGCCTTGTATTCAGTGAGAAACCAAATTTTATAAAGTTTCACTTTTTAATGATGAACTGAGAACATTCATAGTTGGGATGGTATATGCTATATCTTATCAAGATTTACCATTTTAGCACAAAAAAACGTCAACAACTCGTCTGCTAAAGCTAAAAAAATTTGGAATACTGCTACAGTACCATTACAACATTCTAAATCCAAAAATTGCGATGGTATTGTAGCAACATTTTAAATCCAAAAATTATTATTTTATTCTACCTACAAAAGTTTGCCTCCTCTCTCCACTGTCTCATTCTCTCTCTCTCTCTTCAAAATATATTATTTTATTGTGTAAATATATTATTTTATTATGTTAATATATTATTTTATTGTGTAAATATATTATTTTATTATGTTAATATATTATTTTATTGTGTAAATATATTATTTTAATGTGTAGTATGGTAAAATAAAAATTAGGATATTAAATCTATTGAAAAATAGTATTATATAATTAATAAATCAGCTTTTTGAGATGGTAAAATAGAATATAATGGAATTGTCGGATGGGAATGCTCCTATTAGGACTGAAGCAATGGAATATAATATAATTATAATTATAATTATATTATTAACTTGTCAAATGGTAAAAATGCTTTCGTTCGTGTTTGTATTTTGTATATATTTTTTATTAACACAGTGTTATACCAATTTCAGGTTTTTGTTATTTTAGCTAAATATAATTTTATAAAAAGTACTCAATTAAACCCTATAATTTAAAGGTATAACAAATTATATTCTATAAAAGAATATTAAATTAAACTCTGAAGTTTTAAAAATTAATAAATTATACTATATAATTTAAAAAATAACACATTAAATCCTAAGATTTTAAAAAATAATAAATTAAAATCTTGAACTTTTAAAAAGTAACAAATTGTTATCAGGTGTCTTGTAACCCAACTGACACTTCTAGGCGTCTCCAACAAAGGCGCTTAAGTTCAAATCTCACTTTTTTTATTGTGACTATGAAGTTATTAAAAATCAAGATTATTCTAATAAAAAAAAACAAATTAAACCTTTGTTGATTTACAGTACTTTCTAGTGATTAACTTATTACTTTTAAAATTATATAAAATTTTACATCCCTAAATTAAAAGTTTGAAAAGATAAGTTTCTTGTATTTTTTTTCATATTTATCTTGATTTATAATGTGGTAAAATTCCATTCTTTTTTCAAAAAAAAAAAAATCAAAATATCTTTATTCCCTTCTTTTGTGCTGATTTTGATGGGTAAAAAGATTCAAAGCTGACCATCCTAAATCACTTTTTTACCGGTCAAAAAAAAAAAAAAAACAATGAACAAAAAGGTTCCATGAAAAGGGAATCCGTTTTCTTATTTATCTCAAACTACCATATATATATTAATCCATTTGCTCCAATAAAAAAACATCCTTATTTCTTTGTTCCTCACTCTCTCTCTCTCTCTCTCTCCTTGTGTGTTTTGTGTGTGCGTGTAAATTCTCTCTTTTTTTTTTCTTCTCTGGAAAAGGGATTAGAAAGAAAGGAAGAAAGAAAAAGCTTTTTATTATTTTTGGTGATAATCCCAAAAGAAAGGAAAGAAAATTCAGAGTTCCTCTCTGTTGTGAAGTGAAAGAGAGTGAGAGAGAAAGCAAAGAAAGAATGACTGTACCTTTATCTTCAAGGCTGTGTTTGCCTCTGACCACTACCACTACTTCTCTCTCTTCTTCTTCTTCTTCTTCTTCTTGTTCTTCATCAGACTTTCCTTCCAAATCCCTGAAAACCCTTCACACTGCAAGCCCCAATTTCAGTCTCCACTCTCCCTCTTCCCCTTCATCTTCTTCATTCCCTCATTCTCAACACACATGTACTCGAAAACACAAACGATCTCTCTCCACACCAACGGTATTTAATCTTACTCTATGTGTGCGTGGGTGAATTTAAAGTGTTGGGTTTTGTTAATTTTGATGTTTTGGATGCAAGAGTTAGTAAATTTTTGTGAGCTTGGGAGGTTTTTTATTCTCTACTTTTTGTTTGGAA
Organism: Castanea mollissima; assembly: GCA_014183005.1. Taxonomy (NCBI): domain Eukaryota; kingdom Viridiplantae; phylum Streptophyta; class Magnoliopsida; order Fagales; family Fagaceae; genus Castanea; species Castanea mollissima. Next base: position 1,078,907 of record JACAVU010000007.1, read on the forward strand.
TGCTTAGGCTATATTGGGTTCTGTTCATTTGTTGCATTCTTTGAGTGTGTAGGTGAATTTAGGAGTTGGGCTTTGGTAATTGAGATGTTTTGGATGCAAAAGTTTGTAACTTTTTTTTTTTATGAGCTTGGGGATTTCTTATTCTTAGCTTTTGTTTGGAATGCATAGGCTGTAATGGGTTCTGTTCATTCATTGCATTCTGTCTGTGTGTAGGTGAATTCAGGTGTTAGGATTTGTAAATTTAGATGTTTAAGATGCAAAAGTTAGTAAGTTCTTATGAGCTTGGGGCCTGGGGGGGCTTTCTTGTTCTTAGCTTTTGTTTAGAATTCATGGGCTATAACGGGTTCTGTTCACTCATTGTATTCTTTGTGTGTGCAGGTGAATTTAGGAGTTGGGTTTTGTTGATTTAGATGTTTAGGATGCAAAAGTTAGTAACTTTTTTCTTAGCTTGGGGGCTTCTTATCCTTAGCTTTTGTGTGGAAGGCATAGGCTATACTGGATTTATGTTCGTTCATTGCATTTTGTAATTTTTGGACTCCCTTTATGTCAAAAGAACCGTACCTTTTCTATTTATTAGATTGGTGAGAGTTGTATGTCCTATGATTGTAGGTGGAACCGATATTTTAGTTTTGTTGTTGATTGGTAATAGTGTATGGTAGCTTGCATTGGAGAACTGGGGCTATGTGCTAAATATGAGATTTTAAATGTGAATATGTAGGTAAGAGAATCACATACAAAAGATTGGTAATTTTGTTTAGTCAATACTTGATGGACTGAGTTATTAGAAAGATAGGGATTTTTCTTTTGGAAGGGGGGAAGGGGGATGGGGGACTAGAAAGCATTGCTATAAAAATACATACAGTGATACAGATGAAACTTTTATAGTTTTTACATTGAGTATTTTGTGGAAAGACTAAAATATTTCTATGGGGTGAGTAGCCTTGTATCAATTACTACCCTCCATATTTGGTGTTGGACGTGTTACCATTGTAAACCTTTTACTGTAAATTTTTTGTAGCTTTATCATTTTCCTTTTCTAATATGCTTTAGAATCGGTTTTTATATTTGCTTTGAATCTATCCTTTCTGCATATTAAAAGGAGAAGAATCCCATGAAGACATTACCAAAGTGATATATTCCACCAAAGTTGCCCCCATAAATGCTAGTTGGGTTTGCAGGAATGTAAAATTATTGATTTGAGTCACTCCCAAAGGAGACTTTCCTTCCCACCAGTTTAAATTAATTGTTAGAAGGTCATAACTTTATTCAATCAAGGACAACCAGCTGGTAGATTTATTTACATGGTGGCACCTGTCAATTTGGCCTTAATGTATCCGCTTGCATGGTGCTTCAATAATCCTTTATGTCTGGAGTTTGAGCACCTATAAATTATTGTTTGATTTCATATGTAGTCAATCTAAACAATTGGGTCAGGCTTTGCTTAGTTTTCCATATAGCAGATATAATTATCTCTCTGTTACAATGCATAATTGCTTACAGGGAAGTATCAAGCTTCCTGTAAACCTGCTTGGCCTTGAAATGAACAGGGTTGATACATGTAATTTGCACTGTATGACCATCTTTCCACAACCAACATGAATCAAAGCTCATGTTAGTTTGAACTTATAGATCACCACTCTTGTGGGCAGTTGGTTTTCACTAATGATTTACTACCAGGGGCTCTGTTTTTATTTGCTGGTATAGTGGCTTTGTGGACATATGAGAAGAGATCAAGACATGGATAATTGGAACTATGAAGAGGAGAAGGTGTTTAGCAAGTTTGGTTCAGATGAAGAGGCTGGCAATCAAATTCCAACTCAAGCCCAAACTATTGTAGAAGGATCAGCGGCAGTTCTGATGTCAGAGTTTAAACCTGTTCCAGATGTAGATTATCTTCAGGTATGTAATTATTGTGTTTCAAAGTGGTTCTGCAGTTGGGCATTTATGTTCTTTATTTTCATTTTAACTTAATTTTACTTTTTTCTGCGCGGGGAGGGGGGGGGGGTGGTTATTTGAATATGAAAGGGTCCCATCTAATGTCTCTGATGAATTTGACCACATAAGTTTTTATTTTTTAATTTTTTTATAAGTAATAAACTTTATTGATAGAGGAAAAAGTACAAAAGAAGAACAAAACAACCGAAGCACACAGGGCATGTACTAAGGTAAGCAAAGAACAGACCGAAGCTTAAGAAGTACAAAAACTACATCTATCAAGCAAATCAGACAACGAATTATAAATGAAAGTTTGAAATATAAGTTTGAACATATTATTTCAAATGGAGGCTTACTTTTGTGTGACTTTTTACAAAAACTTTTTGATTGGCTTAGTTTATCTTTACCATAATGATAACTAGGCATTTACAACTTTCAATACAGAACGAGCATTTTGGCAGTTTCTTGAACTGTCTTAAGTTGTACTACTGGATATGTTCTCCAGTTTGTTTTTTAGTTTCCACTAGGGATGCTATTTAAAATTTATCTCATTGGGAAAAAAGAAAAAAGAAAAAAAAAAGGTTGGTTACACTATGATTGGAGGTGGGTACAGAGTTCTGAATGTGACCTGGGTTCAGAGTGGAGGTAAAGAGCTGTCCAAGTCTTGCCCTTTATATACATTTGTTATTATTATTATTATTTTAAAAGCTCATACCTTACACGTGTCTGTATGTGTATATTTGGTTTAGGTGTTGTTAGTTTTTACCTGCTAGCTGCCTCTCAATGTCACACACCACTGGCAATGTTGCAATTCTCTCTCTCTCTCTCTCTCTCTCTCATGTGTGCTTGTCTGTGTAAACATGGATGTCCACTTTGACTTTGAACTTAATTATACCTATCAAAAACTGTGTCGATCTAAGTCTACAGATTTTCCCATAGCGTGAAAGGAAATTAGTGCAATTAAATTCCACAAAGAGAGGAAATAAAGGGTTTGTGAATGACTGTGTTTTCAATAGGGAAGTAGACATCCTACTGTTCCTAAGTTTGCAACCATGCCAAGTTTTCTCATTTCAGCTACTTTCACATGTACCTAGAATATGTTTTCAACATAAAGTTCTATGTTTATTCTTTTTTCTGTTTTTTTGTGCAGGAGCTATTGGCTATTCAGCAACAAGGGCCAAGATCTATTGGTTTTTTTGGGACAAGGAATATGGGTTTCATGCATCAAGAACTTATTGAGATTCTTAGCTATGCTATGGTTATAACCGTAAGATGCTATAATTGAATTCTTGTATGTGGCATTGTGCGTACACATTGAGCATTTCAAAATTTTCTATACTGTATGTTTCTGATTTTCTGCATAACTTCTTCTTGCAGAAGAATCACATTTATACATCAGGAGCATCTGGAACTAATGCAGCTGTCATCAGAGGTGCTTTAAGAGCTGAGAGGCCAGAGCTGCTTACAGTGATTTTGCCTCAAAGTTTGAAAAAGCAACCTCCTGAGAGCCAGGAGTTATTATCGAAAGTAAGAGTTTGGTTTTACATATTCATTATGTTCATCCTTCATCTTTTGTAAACTTTGATTTTTTACTTAGTTTTTCTCATATCTTACACCATCAGATAAACCCAAATATAGTTTGTTTCTCAGTTTATGGCATTACTTCATACTTAATGTGCCTGATTTTTCCTGTGAATAAAATTATTTATTAAAATAAAGAACAAGTTGTACCAATGAGCCTAACCAATTACAATATGTTTTTAAAAAAATTTCGAAAATCTAAAAAATATACAATAGGATGTTTCCTGGTGCATTCATTAATCATACGAAGATAATATAATTGATGTGCTTGATCAATATATTTCATAATTTCTAAAAGGGAATCCTACCAAAGGATTATTATTGTATATAAATATTTATGTTTTTATTTATATGCTTATAGGACAAAGTTTGGCTACAAAGACTACAACCAACAATAGGAAGATGGCATGTGTCCATGTCATGTGCAATACTCATGACTCACTTAAAATGGTTGTATACAATCACTTTAGTGTGGTTTAGTAAATTGTTGGTTGTAGCCTAAAGCTACAGCCAAACTTTGTCCATGTTTATAAACATTGAAATTAAATCCACATTTTATAAGACCAATATATTAAGCCCAAATAGCATTTTTTTGTAATCCCTTATCATTTTTTTAATGTACTGGCTGAAACACCTGAAAAGCCCCCCGAGCAGGCCGGTATTTTATCCGATATGTTTCAGTGTCGTGCTGGCTTAATGTTTTGTATGGTACAATATTGACAACTTTGGTTTTGCAACAAGTCTGTAGTACAGTATAATATGAAAGGATTATGTTGTACAGTATGGAAACTTACCAATGCATGAATTCTTCTTGGAGATCATTAATTCTAATGATAAACATGAATACATGATATTGTATTTCTGACTGCACGGCTTGAAATGTTTCTTAACAATAACTGTGGAGAATTTTACTGATGTCTTATGGTCTTCTGTTTTATTGAAACACTATACTATCTAGATCTTTTAGTCAAGATTATTAATTGTTTCTCAGTATATGCACTTGCTAGTAAAAAATCTGTGAAACAGGGTGCTTCTAGTAGTCAAATGGTAGATTTTCCTCTTGTATTGGTTGATTTTTATGGTTTCAGAATTTTTGAAGTGATCCAGATGGTTTGATCCTTCCAATGTTTTGGTTACTATATTCTATAGCAATTGTCTTTCTCAAAAATAAACATAGATATGAATAAATGGAAGATAGAGAGGTTTAATATTCTTCATTGCATTTAATAATGCATCTTCTTGATGTGCAGACTTGTTTTGAATTTAGATATTATAATCTTGGGTGATGGGGATAAAATATTTGTAGCTATGGTGTATAAAACATATGATATGCCCCCATAAGAATGCTTCTTGTATTATGAAGTAAGGTCAAATTATTTGTTGGTCATTGGCTGCTAACTGAATATAAATTAGCTTGCCTTGAATTAAGTGACCAAATGAAGTCAGATAAAGGGCATGGAGGCATAGTATTTCTTAGGAAGTTCAATTACAGTTCATATATGTTCCAGTTATTAAGTCTATTCTTGTTCTGACCCAAAAAGGGAGGGATAAAGGAAGAACAGTTATTGTTGTGATAGTTTAAGTTTTTTTGTTGGATTTGCAGGTGAAGAATGTGATAGAGAAGCCTCACAATGATCATCTACCCCTATTAGAAGCCAGCAGGTTTGTAATTTATTTTCTCCAGTTACTCATGTAGTCTTCTGATGCTTTATAAATGAGCAAGGAATGAGACTCATCTTACTGATGGCCTCTTATCTTGGTTGATACCATATTCATCCTTGGTGTGAAATGAAACCTGTCATAGCTACATGTAAAATATCAATTTATAGTAGGTGGCTGATATTGGACACCTGTTTGGAAAAAAGGCTGAAGTTGCTTGTTAGTGCTGGACAGGGTGAGTTCTTCGGGTAAAGCGTCTTCCTGCTTGATGGAAATTGTTGCAATTGTTGAAACAAATGCTGTCTTTGCATAGCTAAACTCACTGGCTTCAATTGTCAATGAGACAAGCTGACTCTACTCTGGTCAATGCTCTGTTCACCATGTGGGTGAGCTAGATTTTTTAAATAAATCTCAACTAAAATGTTGAGGTTTAGATTTCTAGATGACCAAGCATGAGCAATAATTATAAGCTTGACAAACTAGCGTGAGAAGCCTAGCTAAATTTTACCTGCCAATTTTTTCAAACAAAAACCACTTTGAGAATTGGGAATTAAATTCTTGCTTATCTAGCACGTTTCTCATTGCAATATAGTGATAGCTAACTTGTATTGGTCTAGACTAGTAAATAACCTATCTTATACGCTGACAAGCCCTAACATAACCTGAATTTAGTTTTACATCATGGGCAAGTGCCTTGCATAGGTGCAACCATTTCTCAAGATTTTGGTAAGGCAGACAGCCAAATCTTTTATGAATTTCATATATGGTTTCTGAGAGGAATTTATAGCTTTGATGGTGATCATGCAGGTTGTGCAACATGGATATCATTTCACATGTACAACAAGTCATTTGCTTTGCATTCCATGACAGTAAGTTGCTTATGGAAACCTGTCAAGAGGCCAAAAATATGCGCAAGATTGTGACCCTCTTCTACTTGGACTAGAGCAGATTGCTCACTTCTGTCCATACATTGCAGAAAGGTTCTTATTTTTGTTTGTAAATTAGGGGATTAAATGAGACATTGTTTTTCTTTGTAGATTGTTACAGTGAGAAAGGGGGCCAATTTTCTCCATTATTTCTTATTGTTAATAGGAAAGAAACTATTACAGATGTACCAATTCATATGAATGCTCATGCATGTCGCATGCTTGCAATATATCTGATTCGTTAAGATTCGGTGAAATTAGAATTGTTGATGCAGTTCGAATGAGAATGTCGTGAGCTTGCATAACAGTGCTGCTAATATGCAAGTACTACATATTTTTTGTTAATTAGTTTAATCTTTATAGTCTGATGGGCTGGACTTTTTTAAAATGTGGGGTGGATCACATTCGATGAGCCTTTAATAAAAAAGTATAATATATATATACAAGGCTCATGGACTGTGATCCACCCCACATTTTAATAAAGTCCAGCCCATTATATATATATATATATATTATATATTGTTCGGTCGATTTTGGTTTGGTTTGGTTTGCTTGTGATTGAAACTGGGATTTAACCGAAAAATTCAGTTTTTTAAAAATAAAATTGAAAAAATTAGCTCAGTTCAGGCAGTTTTGGGCAGTACATTATTTTTTTTTTTCCAGCCATAGTAAACATTCTAGTCTAAGACAGGTAAAAATGACATTTAAAAAGATCCCAAATATTGCATTCTTTGTTCCTTTTATTGTTTGAATTGGGAAAAAAGGGCCACTGACGTGACTCAATAGAAGTGAAATAGTAATAAATGTTACGTTTCAGTTGTTAGATATTATTATATAGATATTGATATTGATTTGGAACATAGTTCCATTATGTTTGATGTGCACAATATTGAGGGAACTAACTCATACAATTGAGCATGCATGAAGTGGAGGGAACTAACTCATACAATTGAGCATGCGGGAAGTGTAGGGACTCAATTGGTAGTTATGTTTATTAGTTGAAAATTTGAGACTATGTTTAGTAGTTCAAAATTTGATTGGTCTCTTGCATTGGGTTTCACCATTAGTAACTAGTAAGTTCAAAATTTGAGACTGTTTACTAGTTTAAAATTTGATAGACTATGTTTACTAGTTCAAAATTTAATTGGTCTTGTGCATTGGGTTACACTGGTAGCAACTAGTAAGTACAAAATTTGAGACTATGTTTACTACAAAATTTGATTGGATTCGTGCATTGCGTTTCATTAGTAGTAACTAGTAAGTCCATTCTAGAGTTGTTGCCTTTTGTATTGTTTATTATTCTTTAGACTCTTTTGTATCCATTGTAGATGAAGTAGTCTTTTTGCAATAAAATATTTCTTATCTTAAAAAAAGGAATAAATTATATTGACCTCCCATAGGGATTGTTGAATATACAAACACCTTTCTAGGTTCTTTTGAAATTACACTGACCTTTCCTTGGGTGCTAAAAATGATCTAATTTTAAAGGTGGGTGGGGGGGGGGGGTTCAGTTCAGATTGGTGTCTGGAACTAATATAACATTGAAGGTGCTGTTTTAGTTTTGAAAAAAGTCAGATTTGGATGGTGATGTTGAGGGTAATGGTTTTGATTGCCCGATTAGGATTTTATAGTTTAGGGAAAGGAGGGGAGAAATGAGCATAAAGATGACAAGGATGTGAATTATTTTCTCTCATTGGGGTGTCGATTTTATTTTAGATAACAAGTCATAGTTTTGCCTATTTGAATTGTCAGATCTCAATGTAATTTACCCAATCAAATAATAAGAACATGAATGATCAACGTTTAAGTATCCAGTCCTTCATGTGAACTTTTTATTGAACATGCAATTTCCTTACAAAAAAAGGAAACCACCCAAGGAGGGCTCATGTCAATGTAGATGAATTGGTCTTCTTTTAACATAGAAGAGTGCATCAGTCAAACACTGAGATCATTGGAGCGATCTCTCTCTCTTTTCCTTTTTGAGCTTTACTTGAGGAAGCATCAAATATCTTTGAGGTGCTCTTTTGGTTTGAAATGGTTAATTTGAATGAAATGTCAAATGAGGCTCTGGATGAAATGCCAAACGAAATTTGAAGGAAATTACCATTGTTATACTTTGTACCTTGACGTTAAGTTTGTTGTTAACTTGGATGGAAATTCAAAGTTCAGGGTGCAAAGTGTAATTATGAGTATAATTTAGTGTGGTAGAGTGTAATTTATCCTTTATTTTTAAAGGATTGAGAAGAAGGACAATTAACTTTTTTCATGTAGTTGCTATATTTTTCCATCCAAGTTAACAACAAACTTGATGTAAAAAATGATCATAGTTTAGAGTGCAAAAATGTGCATTTGAAAGGTTTAGGGAACAAAGTATAATCGTGGATATAGTTTAGGATAGTAAAATGTAATTTCTCCTTCTATATGACACATTTAGGTCTAATTTTTATTTTAAGAAAATTCCATTAACTTACCTTGAGATTTGGGTTAATGCAAACTAGTTTCAAGATATTTCAAAACTGGCCAATTTGGTCCCTAAACCCGACTTGGTCTATAAACACCATTAGGCCTGTTAATATTTTTCTCTTCTCTCTCCTAGACTAGTCTCTCTCTCTCTCTCTCTCACTCTTTTGTTTCTTCTATCTCTCATCCCTATCTCACTCTCTTAGACCTCTCTTCTCCCTCTTGTCCCTCTCTCCCTCCAACATGACAACTACTTTCCTCTATTGGACTCACTCTTTCACTATGACGATTGTTGTGGATCATGGTCGATGGCAGCAATGAAAATAATTTTAGTTTGTTGTGGGTTTTTTAGATCAACGTTGGTTGTGGGTTGTTGGTTATTGTGATTATTTTGGTGGTGGGCTGAGTTGTTGGTTGTGGCGATGGTTTTTGGGTTATGGGTTTGGTGGCTGTGTTTGATATGGCTGTGGGTTTGTGGTGCACGGGCCTCTCTCTCTCTCTCTCATTTTTCTCTTTTTCCTCTAATCTCACCTGTCTCCGAATCTCTTTCTATTTTTTTTTTTCCTTTTCTTGTTCAATTTTCCTTTTCCTTTGCTTGGCCGAATTTAGCCTTCGATGGGACTTCTTTCTCCTATCCGTTCCTTTCTCATTTTCTCTATACAGGTTAATGGCTAGATTTGGGTTCGGCCAACATTTTGTGGTGGATCCACTGCGATTGAGTTAAGGCCATTAGGTTTTTTTGGGTTTCTTTAAGAAGGAAAAGAGGTTTTTCCTTTGGTTTTCTTGGCTACCAAGCACTAGATAGATGAGACTTTGACGGGCTTTTTCTTTTGATTTCCTTGGCTATCAAACACGGAATGAAGAAGATTCATGTGGCTTTTCCTTCAGATTTTCTCGACTAACCAAACACAATCATTAATAATTTTCTTTTAATTTTATTTTAAGAAAAAAAAAATCCAAAGAAAATCGTTATGTTGTTGGAAATTCAAAGAAAAAGGAAAAAAAAAAAAAAAAACTTTGTGAAAAAGGGAAAGCGCCCATGAGCATCAAGTGTTTGTGGGTTGTCTTATCTTTTATCTCAAAAATAGCGTTTTGTGTTGTAGAGAGAGTGAGGAAATAGTGTGCAACACCACTTGTGTTTATAGATTAAGTTGAATAGTTTTGAAATGCCCTGGACCTACTTGGCATTAGCCCAAACCTCCTAGATAGTGTATTTTACATTTTTATTTTTATTTTGAACATAACTTGGTCCAATTTGGGGTGTGGTCGTGAATGTTTCAGGTTTTAAGCTTAAAACGTGTGGGTAATTGTAGATAGCAGTTACTTCATGCGGAAATGGCTAGACAAAGATGAAACTTGGGCAGTTAAGGCTCGTTTGGATTGAGGAGAGAAGGAGGGGGAGTGAAGGAGAATAAAGTAAATTTGATTAAAAATAGGCTAATTTTGAGCCAATTCCACTCTACTCTGCTCTACTTCTCTCTCCCTCAATCCAAACGAGCCATTAGTTGGGCCAATTAGATTAAGATTATCCTCAGACCCCCAGTTCCCCCAGTATGTTTATGTTATGATTATTTGCGAATATTGCAATACTTTATACTTGTGGTAAGAAATATAGTATACAGTAGTTGAAAGATGCATTGAAGAAGAATGCCATCCGAACAAACCTCTGGACATTACTTCTAAAACTAGGAACATTAGCAGTCATCGTCATCAGAGTAGTTGCCATCACTATCAGGTTCATATATCTGATATTCTTCATCACTTGAATTAGCTTCATTTATATTATTATCACCTGCTTCTGTGGATGGAAAACTATCAAAAAGCTCCTGCAAATGGGTTCTCGATATGTTCTCCATGTTTAGATCTAGGCAATGTATAGGAAAGCCAATGGTGACAACCAATCTAAACAAATTTCCACAACAGTTAGCACTGATTGGTCTCAATAATTTTTCTGGACAAGGTAGGGCAACGTTATCTTCATGGATTCTTTATAAATGTGAAAATTCTTCTTGCATCTCCACTGTTGCATTGCAATAGAATTGTCTTTTTGGCATAGTACTACTACTATGCCAAACTGAAATTTTGTTTAGTTGATTTTATTTTATTTTTTATTTTTCATTTTTTTTTCCAAGGTACGTAAAACATGACTGAGGGCTGAATTATTAATTTATGTGCTGAAAATAGAGGCTTAAACAAAAGAACATTATCGAAATGGTAAAAAAGGATACATGACTGTGTCTGCAGAGATATTTCACCTTCTTTTTCAGCCTAGAAACAAGAAAGCATTGATAAACACATAAAAATAAAACACAAACCAAGGCACATAAGAAATTAAGACAATATTGATTATAGATATAGAAAATCCAACAAAATGTAAATTCAGTTAATAGAGAAGTCAGTACCAGATCAAGCGCCTCATATCCATCCAATTCATCTTCAGCATTGTCAACTTCATCCTCCTCATCATCTTCAACATTATTGGGTTCCACGATATCTTCATCCCCAGCAGGTTCTACATCATTAAATTTAATTAGTAATGTCAAATTACAAAATTAAATGAGTGTGCAAGAAAATATAGATTCTTGCAATCTCTCTCATACGTTCAAAATTGGTGAGTTAAAAAAACCATAGGAACCACAGTAAACTAATAGGAGTTTACAAGGTATTGACAACCATTTGGAATATGAGAATTATGTGGAAAATACTATGATAGGAAATTAGGGAATGAACCCTAATATTAGTTCAGCAATGTTTCAGTGTAAGAGAATAAGATCATAAGTAGATATGAGGTGACGAAGAAGAAAGAAGAGAAGGTAGGGTAAAGGCGTGAAGTAGTATACATGCTATGGAAAGAAGCATATATAGTCTATATGGAATAACAAAGAAAGCATCACTATTCAACCGATATTTCAACACAACAATTCCACGCAGACAGAAACATGGGATAACTTTCCATCATTTGCCTATAACAAAAGCAATGATCCATGTGTACAGGACTTATGCTTGTAAGGATTATTATTATTATTGATTTTAAATTGATAAAAAAATAGTTTATAATAAAAGTAATAATTTAAAAAATTCTCATAAATTGACAAGATTTCAACAAAATTTACCATGGAGGATGGGACTAAATAAAAGATAAACTAATAGATATCTGTGCTTTAGATGTCAGACTGACAGGACTGTTTATTTGTTATTGTAGTTCATTGATTTGATGACTTTTCCAGCCATTTGTGAACAGTATAGAGAGTGGAATGATGGAAAAGAACATTGACAATTTAAAAATAGTTTCTCCGATTAACAGGTGACAAACCTTCTCACCATAATAATTTTGCTTTTTATCCTGTTGATCAAACTGATACTACAATGTTCACATTTAGAGTTAAGAAACCTACTTTTTAACTTATTTGCCGTCTATCTGGAGGTGTCCATGGGTAATCTGAATTTTAGGTATTTCTTACCCAACAATCATAAAGTGTGGATTGAAGTCAAAAGAGTAATAGATGTCTTTTTAATGTGATCTGGCTTCCTGCAATTTGGAATTTCTTTTTATTTATTTATTGGGGGGGGGGGGGGGGGGGGGGGGGGTGTGTTGCGGGGCAGGATTGCATGTCTTGCTTTGGGATCTTTTCTCATCCTTTTTAGCACTCTTTCAAACTCATAGTTTATGATATACTTGAGTTTGAGATGGACATTAGACAAATTAATATAGGGTACACTTAAATTTTGTGGGGTTTACCCTATTCCCTGTTGAGCTCATAGTATTGCTCTTGTAAAATGGGCTTTTGCCCTTATGCCTAATAAGGATGACTTCACATTATAATCATTATAACCAAACAAAAATTAAATAGTTGAAGAGTCCTTGAGTTTAGTCAGATAGTGGTACCTGTATTGGCTTGTTGGTGCTCTTCATGAAGCTTTAAGGCATCTTTGTTGCATTCCTTCTTTAACTTTTCAAACTTTTCAGAAGCAGCTTTAAGTAAGTTTTCTGCACCAGCTTGGGGAAGACTGATAAAACCTCACCTTAACACGTTGTCTTAAGCAATCAAGCATGTGCTCTGAGAACCATCCTGCTCCAAACTGCAGATGTAAACAATAAGTTAAACATGATCCAACTAAAACCGAGTATATAGCTTGCACATTCAAATACTACACTACATGCAGATTGTAGCATACATTAAAACAAAAACATACCAGGATTACTATCACTAAATTAACTGTATGGAAGTAAGAAGAAATTGTATTATTCAATTTGATAATTTTTCACCAAAATATTTAGGACTTGTGCTAATAAAAGATCAGTATCTCTAACCAACTTATTCCATGACAGAAACACAGAATTTCTTACAGGAAACACTGTTACTAGATACACTAATTATGTCCATGGCATTTAAATGAAAAATCCAGCAACTTGCTTTGAAAAACCCTGGAAGCAACAGAAACAGCTAATGATTCTTGCCACTATAGGCTTTAGGTCAAATTAAACCTTGCAAAATCAGGCATCATATTTATAATATACTCAGCCTATCTGTCTCATTTTTAAAATATACACAAATCCAAAGAACCAAGCCAGCAGCCTCTACCTCTATCCAAATTCCTACCTTCAAAAACAGTTTTCTAATTCCCTGTAACTTAGGCATCTTATTAAGTTTGAGGGAAAGATATAGATTACGATTATAAGAATTATTATTAAGGGGTTTTACAATTAGCACTGGCCAGACATTATGTGTCACAATGATGTTAAAGCACCAAGCGCACTTTAGCACTAAGACCTCTTTAGAACCTAAGCACAAAGCATAAAGCAGAAGAGCACATCTAATTGAAGTAATGCGCACATTGTGAAATATAAAGTAGAATGAAGTCTCATAAAAGATTATTAAATCAAAAAAGTTTTAAATAATTAAAATAGTAACATATATGGCTTATTAGCTCAAACAGTTGGAGAATTTCAGAATTGTGCAATTCCACAAAGGTTGTAGGCTTTAAATAATATATAGTATTTTCGTTGTGTGAGTGTGTTGACTAATTTTTGACAGCAATCTGGCCCTTTTTTTTTTTGCTTAATTTTGTTGCCCACGTTTATGTGTTTATAGATTTTTTTTTTAATTGGACTGAGTTGCTTTTATAATTAATGTAATCCCTTTTTTTGATAGGTAATAACAGCTTTATTGATAATAAAAGTACAATGAATTTACGATAGTAAACTCACTGCATTGAAAAGAATACAAATCAATCAAAAAGAGAGACTAACAGAATTAAGAAAATCAAACAAAGAATGACAATGCATAAACCCCCAAATCCGGGACCATTCAAATAATGTCCTAAGTAGCAAAGACTTCACACAGTCAACAAGTCTCTCAGTTTCCTCAAAGTACGGGCATTACGTTCCTTCCAAATTAGCCATATAAGACATGTTGGAACCATATTCCACACTTTTGAAGTGTGACTCTCCAACCAGTTCCACTATGCAATAAGAAGAGAAACAACATTCTTCGGCATCACCCATTGAACCCCAAATAAATGAAGGACTTCACTCCACAAGGTATAAGCATACTTACAATGGATCAATAAATGATCCACAGTTTTCTCTTCACATCGACAAAGGCAGCACCAATTCACAAGAGGTAACTTCCTCTTAATGTAATCCTAGTGCAACCAAAATGTAGTTTTTTGACTGATTGAAACAAAGCGTTGTCCTAGTAACCAGTAAAAGTTATAGTAGCATGATGAAGATAATGAAAGATCCCAGCCTGATAACCTTGTCAAAAAACATGCTTTCCATTTCTTTGGACTATAATTGGGGCCAAAGGATCAACCCTGCTTAAGCCAATAGGGTAGCGGTTAGCAAAAGCAAAATGAATTCCTTGAGCATAAGTCAGTAACCACCACTCCCTAGTCCAAAATACACTAGACAGGGTGTAGTTTGTCATCTAAGTGGTTGCTAATGGCCTGTTTGGGAGTTTTAGAGAGGAGGGAGTAGAGGGAGTAGGGGGAGGGAGTAATGGGGAGGAGAGTAGAGGAGAATGATACCCTCCACCTTGTTGGATGTTTTTATAATTAGTAAGGGGAAGGGAGTAATTAGCCATTTCCCTTGTTTTTAACATTGTAATTTTATAAATATAATAAGGGTAAATTAGGTAATTACTTTATCAATAATTTTTATGTGCTCTACTCTCCCTCCAAATCTCTCCAATTTGGGGGAATTAAATGAGGGGGTTAGAGGTAGTTGAAACCCCTTCACATCCCTCCCCCTCCTTCCTTAAAAAACTCTCAAACAAGGTATTGATTACTCCCCTTCCTCTACTTCTACTCCCTCTTTTTTTAAACATCCAAACGGCCATAATGAACCCACGAGACTAAAATTCTCTGGCTAAATATATCAGAACTTTTATCCATCAACTTCTAATCTTAGGCAAATAATAAAGGCTTCATTGTATGATGAAAAGTGACCACATAATCCTATGATTGATTTCAGAAAAATAAGGATCATAATATTTAAAGTTTAGAACCCTTCAACAATCAATTTTAAAGTTGCAGTAACCTGAAATGATGTTAATTTATTACTTATCAAAAAAAGAAATGATGTTAATTTATTTATCATAAGCATCAACAAAAACCTTTTCTATTTTTATTTTATAGAAGTAAAATTTATTAAAAAAGCAAAAGGGTGTCATCCATGTACGCATGAAGTGTACAACAGATAAACCAACATTAAAGGCTAAACGAAGCCTCAACACTAAGCAAAATGGAGTGGACACCAAATTAGACTCATTAATACTAATTGATTTTGTTGAACCTGATCAATCACGATTAATGCTGATTGATGCAGATGATTTTATTAGCGAGATTTGATTTTTACTTGAATTTTATCTAAATTTATGATGTAATCTCATTTGTACTTGAATTTCTTCCATATTTGATGCAATTTTGGGAGACTCTTAAAGGGCCTAGAGTTCCTTATTGTAAGCAATTGATCATGATTCATAAATTGGGTTGGGAGATTTCTTCCCGTGCTTGGTTCAGATTCCAAGCAAGCCCAGGTGCTGATTCTTGGGTCAATCATGCTTAGTGCTGATTTCAAACCCTCCCAGATTAGATTAGATGATTGGATTTGATGAAACCAGCAGAGAGTTCAAGGAAAAACTGACTAAAAAATATTCAAAATTTGGCTTATTTTTTATGTGGGGCCTTCTTGGCACCTTTCATGAAACTCACTGTGCAAGTTGTTTGTGTTGAAGGCTTCCTATCTCTTGTTGAATGTAATCATCAGCAAGTTCAAAAACTGCAATGATGTATGGAGCTTGTAAGGAAAACTCGAAACGCACATACGTCCTCCCATCTATGCTTCAACCGTAAAATGAATAACAACAAAAACAATCAGAGTAATTACTTACTTCGTACAGTCACTCAACCTGCATAAAGTACGTTCTGTATTCAATAATATTTTATCACTTATCAAGAAAAATGACGAAGGAATCAGAATCTATAAATTTGCTCTATTGTACTCCACAGCTGTTACAGTTCAATTTATGAGAAACTGGATAATATGGTTCATTGAAGGCAAGGTTGCCAAGTTCTTTTTGCAATTTTCTTATTTTTATTCTTCTTCATCTCCTTTCACATCTTCATTTGTTCTCCGTTTCAATGGTTTAAGCATATGGATACCTAGTTTTACTTCTAATCTTCTATTTTACCAACTCAACCACCCATTGTTTGCTAAACAACCCTAAAATTAGGATTACCGAGAACCTTACATAAGCCTAAATTTACATCAAGCGTGTATAAACAAAGTCCTAGATATCTATAATTAAGCATACAAAATCAACAAAATTAAAAAAGCATAACCCACTAACTCTTCATAAATAATTCTCATAAATTCTTGCAAGAGTCATGAAAGTAAACTCCTTTGTCCTAATAAGATGGATTTCTTAGTCTGCTACTTCCTCTTAGTCAAATAATTTTCTTTGATAAGTAATAAATTTTATTAAAAGAAGACTACATGTACATGATAACACACACAAAAAGCCTAAAGAATTACAAGGATTCTCTTACTCAAATAAATTGATACTCTATTACCTTCACTGTAGATATGCAAACTATTAACCTCCAAGTTATTATCACAAAATATTCTTTTACAAACCTGAATGATAATTATGATTTTACAAAGTTCCTCCCTTGTGTACCTATAATGCTTTCAATAACAATTTTTGTACCACCTTCAATCAAGAAGCTTCTTATTTAGCCCTCCAACTAGCTAAGATTATATATTTTTAAATCCATACACTCTAAAAGCAGAACCAGGAGATCTCTAACCCAATTGTTTTTTTGCACATATAGGACGACTAGAAGAATTTATTAAAATTTTGATGCATAGATGCTAAATCACTCTCTTTAACCATCAAAATTTAGGTTTAGCCAACCCTCTATAAAAGAATGCCTTTAATATAATACCGTTCTTTTTTGCTCTCATAGCTCCATTAAAATTAGCACATGTTTTTAGACATTTCCTCAAGGCTTTGTTTGAGTGGATAAATGCTTGGCTTTGTTTTCATTTAGTTCTTTGTACTTTCACTGCTTGATGTTAGTGTACCTGTTGTATACATCCTGTGTACATGGGTTATGCCTATTTTCTTTTAATTAATGAAATATTTACTAGTAAAAAAAAATAAAAATAAAAATAAAGTTATACCATACAGACTAGGTTGATCCTATTAAAAGTTAAAACAACAACATAAATCATATTTGCAACTGTTTAGTGTCATTCAGATGTTATCTTTTAGACAAGAATTTCTTAACTAACTTCAACAGTTAATAACACTACGAACTTGATGCACCTATTAACAATTAGGTCGCCAACATGCTCAACTATTGGATGCCTAAGGAAAACAGGATCTTGGTTTTCAATATTTCCCCAGTATGTATATACATATTGTCTGTGTTCTCCTCTTTATTTTAACAAAGTTTAGTACGGAGTTTGCTTTATACAGTTTCTTTTCAGAGTTGTTGATGATTGACAGCATACTATAAAGCATCACACTGTTCAGGCCAATACACTATGAGAATGCAGCTTCAAAAAAGGATCAATTATCATATATCTTAATCATAGAATTTTACACAAGTAATTATTAAATCCCCTCTCTCTCTCTCTCTTGCATCCACACAAAGGTAATCTGCAACATGTTCCCATACACAAAGCAGTGGGGATAGGCTTGGTTTGCTACTTGGGTTCGCATGCGTTGTGGTGAGCATTGGGGTGCTAATTTGATCGCTTTAGGAATAACATATAATATAAAATTAAATTAAAATTAGATTAGGTTTTGAAAAGAACTTACCCTTTGTCTGTAATAGCATCACAATAACTCCGTAATGGTTGTGGTACTCGAAAATCATTCTTTGATATCTGCATAAAAAAATACTAGGAAGATAAGCATCAAAGTAGTAAAGGTTCAAAATCATTCTAATCTAGTAAGGGTTTTGTTTAAAAACAGGTATAGGTAAATGTATGTACGTATGCATGATATTATGTTACTAGAATGAGAACAAGTGAAGGCATCACAAGTGAGTTTCTTATTATAATAAGTTTACATCAAGAATTAGCACTAAGTCTATATCTCTTCACTGGATATGAATGAACTACTGGATTGATTTAGGATGAAGTCTTGTGGTACCAAAAAAAATAATTATGTATACACTTTTTATAGATGATTTGATTTCAGTAGACAAAACTAGATGGGGAGTTAATGCCAACTTAGAAATTTAGAGGAATGCTTTAGAATCTAAAGACTTTAGTTAAATAAGCACATGGAGTGTGTAATTTTAGAAAAAAGTAGAATAAAAAATGAACTGGTTGATGGGTTGTAATATTTGATCATAAAAATGCTTAAAGGTAGTATTTGATATCTGGATTATAATTCTAAGGACGGAGAAATTGGCAAACATGTAGATTATAGGAAAAGAGCATGGTAAATGAAGTAGAGAAGTAGGAGCATTGTGTGATCATAGAATACCTATTAAGTCAAAGGGAAAATTTTAAGGACTAATATAAGACCAGCTATGCTCTATAGTATTGAATACAGAACTATTTAGAAACAATATTTCATAAAATAAATGTAGCTAAAATGAGAATATTAAAATTAATACGTAGAAGTATAAGGAAGATAAAGACACAAGATGAAGAAATTCATTTAAAGATACAATTGGCTCTTACTGATGTAAAGATGAGAAAAAGTCACTTGACATGATTTGTCCATGCGCAAAGGAAAGTAATTAATGCACCAATGAGAAAGAGAGATTTGATTCGAGTCAAGGGAACAAAAAGAGGTATACTAAAACCTAAAATGACAAGATGTGGCAAATGCGTTAAGTATTGATTAGAAATAGAAGTTCAGACATTATTCAAGAACTCTCACAAGCATGAACCAGGATCTTTGCGAGGATCGTAACCTTTTCTGATCCAAAACCTGAGAAATGGTCCGCTTGAAAAGTAGTATGCATCCTAGACAGATGCCTGCAAGCTCAGACAAGTGCAAAAGGCCACTGGAAAATATCAGATTTATCCAAGTTCCACAAAACATTCAAATAAAAAATAATTTAACTACAAATGGGCAAGTTTTTGGGCAGAAACACACCTTCTAAACATCTCAATTGTAAAACTTAAGCCTTTATCAAGCAAACGTTCATTTAGTGATTCCTTGGGCCATATAGGGCGCTCGTCAAAGAGATTAGTAAGAAACATCTGCCACTCCCATTGATTTGAGCCTTGGGTTACATATTCCTCCCAATTTACTTTCTTAGGAATCTGTATGAATGTTAAGTGCAACATGGACAAAACAAACAACATTGTGCAATGCTCATTTGAAATTTCTCATGTTTTATTCAGTAACAATTATACCTTTACTGGCACTTCTCTTAACGACAACAATACTAACAGAAAGAACTCACAGCCTCGTAGATTATTAGATAAAATGGTATGAATTTACAAAAACTGACTGCTAAGAGAATCACACGAGCCTTTAGTTTAAAAGTCAGCAACCTGTTGGAGTTTTAAAATCATTGAAAGAAATTCATATCAGTCAACAGTGGCGTCACAAACATCTAGGAAGGATTGCCTCCAATAAATAAACCATCTCAAACGCATCCACAACTGACCAAAAAAACAAAGGAGTGCATTTGACCACACATGAATAACATGATCACATTGCACAAAAAAACTCTACATTCTTTGAAAGGGCCCAAAATAGATGTAGAACAGTGATGTACATGACCTCTAAGCTTACAAAATTGTACTGTAGAAACTTTTTTATTTTATTTTAATAAGTTAAAAAAAAAAGGCGAACTTGCTTAAGACAAAAGAGTGCACAAGTTTCTTATCATCCAACTTATGCAGGCAGCGTAAAAAAATAGTCCAACATAAAAAAGAGTAATCATATATCTAAAGTTCCCACAAAATAAGTAGTTAGTTACATCTTACGTCAAAATGGATGTATCTGCCACATAGAACTTTAGGTTGGTTAAAATATCTTCTCACTTAATTTTCACTTATGCTTTACAAAATATTTTTTGAGCTATGAGCTATCAACAACTTAGATGACATCAAAAAAGTTTAATTTACAGGGTAAAGGATAATAATAAAGATTTTCTAGTGAGACTGAGACTAAGTCACAATTGATAGAGTGAGCTTCCAAGAAACATAGATTAGTTAGGTAAGGTTCTACCCAATAACAGCTGAGTCTAATAAGAAGTTTCTATAAAGGTAAGCCTCAAAAAGCCCAAGTAAATATTCCCATGTGGAGCTTCATGTTTCCTTACAAAGGATTTTTTTTTTTTGTGTACTAATAATAATAATAAAAATAATAATTTTTTAATTTTAGAATAGTTTTTTGGTCTTCCACCCCCCCCCCCCCCCCCAGCAAAAAAAAAAAGGCTTTAGGATGCGCCTTTACCTGGCTTTAATGTAATATTATTTTAGGGGAACTTAAGAAGATTTATGACTAGGCTTTGACTCCCTCAACACAACTAAGGCCTCTTTTTCTATCATACTAAGGATGGTTGCACGATTAACTTCTATAAAATAATTATAAATATTATATGCATATAGGTAGATCTGTATCCCATATTTGTCCTATATGGTTAATAAACCTAAGTCCTAACTAAATTTACTAGTAGAAAAAACATAACAATGAATATTACAAGGATGATATCTAAAGTAAAGGTCTACATAGAAACTTAGTTTAATAGAAGTTACAGGAAGGATATCTTTTATGTTAAAATCAATTGCAAGAACTGGCTCCATATCCATCTGCACAGAACAAGATATATAAAAAAAAAAAATTGTCATTTTAACAGTTATACCCCATTAAATATCTACTAATACATACAATAAAGAGAGTTGAAAATTAGGCAAACTAAAATCATTCATAGGACATTTGGAATGAGACAAAATACAAGTCCTAAACAACATAAAAATGTCTAGAGGAACAACTAAATTACATTCATATTCATATTCATATTATAAATTGTAAAATCAACAAGAAGGCAAAAAGAAGTTATTTTTTTTATATGTATTATTTATTATAAATTTCAATAGTTGGGAGAGGGTAAATTTGAATCCTAGACATTTCCATTGGAAACACTAGGAAGTGCCAGTTAAACTACAAGGCACTGGACAGGAAGAAAGAAGTGATATTAGCAACAATAAAGCCTAAAAGTGGGGAGTCTGGGGACACAAGTGGGCTTGCCTGAAGCTTGGCAAGCATTTACCTAAGCTTGATCTGCAAATTAATGATATTAATAAGAGATCACACAGACCACCCAAAGGCACAAAAATCTCTAGGAAACTACGCTTGCCCATAGTAGAGGTAGCTTAAATACGCTTTGATTCCTCAAACTTTTGTATCAGCCTATAAGGAGTATCTATGACACCTAAGTGACCATGACCAAATTTCAATCAAGTTGAATTTTTTGATTAGAAAGTAAGAGAATCAATTAATAGAAGTTTATAATTTTATAGATGTTCATAATCCTAAAATTAATTTTGGACTAGCTGGTGTATTAAATAAATAAAATTAATGCCTAAATAATTGTTACTGTAGTCAACAAAGAAATTTCACCTTCCAACATTGTTCAGCAAATTCATCTTGTTTTGTTTTAGAACTCAGCGTGGGTGGCGGTCTTAACCTGAAACATAATTAGGCCAATAAAAACCAGTTCAAAAAATGAACACAATCAACAAGTTAGTTGGAGGATTTTATTCTATGGAATTTTAGAGTATTTTTAAAATTCTAATGAAAATTTAACCTCAAATACTCGGATTTGCATAAATGATGTGGAAAGAAAAAATTGTCCCAGAACATGACAAAGATAAGTTGCATTACATTAATGCTTACCTATGTATTTTTTTTTTTTCTGCAGTACGTGTTATATAAGTTTCTTTGTCTAAAACAAGAAAAGTGACACGGGCACCATTAAAAAAAAAGAATAACAACCCTTACACAAATTTCTTATGACAAATACAAGAAAAGGATCAGACATAACCAGTCCAGATAAGAAAGTCCACAACATCTTACACTATATTCTCTGGCACATCCTTAGGCGAAAAAAGTGGGGGCAACAGAATCATCACATCCTCATGATCCACATCCATCAGTCCACCCTTATCTAAAAAAAAAAAAAAAAAGCGCACAAAATGTTATAGATCAAGAAGCACTTTAATTTGTATGCTCTGTTATAATATTAGGCGTAGGTCTGCTTGGGCTCAATTTCCCATTGTAACATACTTGCACTTGTATTTACTAATACCTTTGACTACCCAAGCTAACCCCAGCTAAATTAAGGACTAAATAAATGCAGTTATTGACATAGAAAATATGCATTCGTCTCTTCTCTCAGTTTTATAGCACGTTCAAAGCGGTATAGATAATGAAACATATAGACTTCACCAAAATGTGGCTCCTCCACTTCTGCCCAATTTCTCTTTTTCCTTCGTGCAACATCTGCATGAACGGCCACAACATGCTGGTAGTCTACCATTCCTTCACACAAGCGTGCACACGACAATGTTAGAATACCACAGAAAACAGATGTAATACAAAGTACTGAAAAGAAAAATGTGAAAACTTTTAGGGACATAAATGAAAACAAGTCAAAGTTAGAGGGCATGATTAGTAATTTAACCTACATTTCAAGCCCAAATTGTTAAAGAATCCAGCTTTCAGCAATTCAACGAAGCAGTAAATAATCCAACCGCTTACTAACAAAAACAGATGCCATTCAAAGGTATGAAATGAAACAAAAAAACGAAACTTTAGGCATGAAAATGAGAACAGGTCAAAATTAGAGGCTGTGATTAGTAATTTAGCCTAAATTTTAAGTCCAAATTGGTAAATAATCCAACTTTCAGCAATTCAACGAAGCAGTAAAACAGATGTAATTCAAAGGACTAAAATGAAACCAAAAAAAAAAAAAACGAAACTTTAGGGATGAAAATGAAAACAAGTCAAAATTTTAGGACATGAATAGTAATTAGCCTAAATTTCAAGTCCAAATTGGTAAATAATCCAACTTTCAGCAATTCAATAAATCATCCAGACGGTCATAAAAAGTACTGAAATGAAAAAAGTGAAAATTTTAGGGACGTAAATGCAAACAAGTTAAAATTAGAGGGCATGATTAGTAAATTTAAAGTCCGAATTGAAAATCTGAAAAAGGAGGTAAGTGCAAAACCTTCGAAGTGATAAGCCTGAGGGACTCGAGCGACAATGTCGGCGGCGAGTTCGGCATCGGAATTTTGTTCGATCGATTGAGTTTTGGAGATTTTGAGAAGGAAATTGTTGTTAGAGGGACGGAGCTCGCCGAATGCCGGGTGCGAATACGGGTCGTCGGGTCGGAAACGGAGCTCCAGTTTGTTGGAAGGCGAAGAGCGTGCCTTGAGGAGGGCTTGGGCGCCGCCGAGAGAGTCGACGGCGCGGGAGGTGGAGGAAGGGTAACCTGGATAGTGTACCGCGAATGCTTCGTTGCTTGGTAATTCGCCTGATACGGTGCCGTTTTCTATCACTCCCATTATTTTCCCATGCAACGTTTGGGCAAGAGAGAGAGAGAGACTGTGAGATGTTTGAATCGATGGGCCTTTTTTAACTAAATAATACTAGCTTTTTCCAAATTGTATTTAGGGTAACAGTATGTTATTTTCGTCCATAATTTTTCAATTGTGTGTATAGTCGGGTTAAGTTAAGGAGACTTTTTGACTCAATTATGATTTGTTAAAAAAAATTCAACCCAATCTAACTCATTATATAAGTTCAACCCAATTCAATGGCGTTTTTACAGAACTAACTACAAAACTCAAACTATATCATTAGTAAGCAAACGTTTGAAACATATTTGGTTTCTAACAATTCGACTCTATTGGACTCGATTTTGGGTTTATATTTCTCCATCGCGGCACTGGCTGAGCTGGACAGGGAGGCCACGTAGGCACAAAAATCGAGTTCGTTGAACTCGATTTCTATGTTTCACACTCACGGGGCGCACATGATCACTTTAGTAAATCGAGTCCAGTGGACTCGGTGTTTGGTCACGTGATCACTTAAGGTAAATCGAGTCTACTGTACTCGATTTTTGGGCACCATGGTTTTTCGGGCACGTGGATGTAACTCGAGTCAAGGAGGCTCGATTTATTTACTTCTGAAAATCGAGTCTCCTGAACTCGATTTCTGTGAATGGTCCCCAACCCATCCACGTGTCATGTGGGTCCCAACTGGGACCTTTTTCCCCCTTACCCGGCTCACTTATGCTCTCATTTCTCTTCTACTCTCACAGCAGCACCACTCACACAACCCTCATCACTCACACAACTTACTTCATCACTCACACAACAATCACACTCAACTTTCATCAACTTTCATCAACTCTCAGGTAATGTTTTTTACAATATTGATAATATTTTTTGTTAGTTAAATATAATGGTTATTTGCTAGGTATTTTTTTAAGAAACAATTAGAACATATTAGGAAAATTTTTGTTTTTTTGTTTGTTAGTGTAAATATTGTGATTAGCTTGTTTGTTTGTGGGTAGTTTGTTAGTGTAAATATTGTGATTAGTTAGTTTGTTTGTGGGTAGTTTGTTAGTATATTGTGATTATTTGTTAGTTTTTTTTTTTAATTATTATTATGATTAATTATTGGAAATACTTAGTACTAAATATTATTGTGATTAATGTTATTACAACATATTTGGAAATTTTTTTTTGTTAGTGTAAATATTGTGATTAATGATATAGTTTTGATTTTATAGTTATTTAAAAAAAAAATTCCAATTCAATCTAACCTAACCCAATCCATATGGGTTAGGTTAAACCTATGGGTTGGACAATTTTTTTTTATTACTACTATTATTATTAAATTGAGTATAAAAAATATAAATATAAATATATTTAAAAAACCTAACGATTAGTATCAATGTAATTCCTAAAAGTCAAACAATACTAATGACTAAATAATAGTAGTAATTTACTAGGATTTGTATGATTTAATTGGTTTTAATATGAATAGAAAAAGCTGGTCATTTTAAAAAAATTATTAATTATATAATATATTTTAAATATATGTTAAATATATGGGTGGATCAGGTCGGATTTAGCGGTTTTGAAATTTTATGACCCGAATCCAACTCGACCTGCTATCAAAAAAAAATTTGTAACTCAACCCAACCCACCAAGCCCTAAAAACCGACGGGTTAGGTCGGGTTTGACGGGTTGGCTGCACACCTCTAATTTCAATTGTGTTAATTTAATCTTAATATTTTAGTGTCATGTCAATTCTTGGATGGAAATTACTGATGTGACAAACAGTCAAAAAAAAAAAGTTTACTGCCACTTCAATCAAAACTAATTTTTTACTTTAGCTGTTTGTCATGTCAACAATTTTCATCTAAGAGATAATAGCAATGACTAAATTGAAATGACACCGAAAGATTAGAGACCAAATTGATACAATTGAAAAGTTATGAATCAAATTGAAATATGGTATTAAAAAAAAGACCAAATACGTAATTTACCCTTATATTTATTAGCTAGTTATATTAGTTATGTGTGTATGTGTGTTTTTTTTTTTTTTCATATTTTATATGCTGATTATGAGTCCGCCTTAGCTTTTGCTTTTTTTTTTTTTTTTTTTTAATTTCAAATAATTTTATTTTTAACTTTTTGAAAATAAGCTAGATTTTAGCTTGCCTTACTTACATAAATAAGTTGCCGAAAATAAACAATTCCTAAACAGTAACCTCTAAAAACTCGATTTCGCCAAAGTTAAGTTCTATGCAGGCCCACGAGTTTAGTAAACTCAAGTTCTTAGTTCCATATCAGTCAAGCCACATCATTAGTTACTATTATTATGATGTAAACTTCATGATAATTGCTCATTATCATTAGGTGCCCAAGACACTGATTGATTTTAGTATAGCCAAGGAATTGAATCCCAAATCTTTTATTCAACGACAAAAAACTTTATGAGTTAAGCTAAGAACCCACTAAAATTAAATTAATTACACTTTTCTCCCCTTAAATTATTGAACTAAAAAAAGAAAGTAAACATGCTTTAGCTCTACTAGCTTTAACTAGGTCCACCACCGAATTTGGTTGCAAGGAGATTCCCTTGTTTGTAGCAAACTAATATATTGCTTTAGATGTAACTCAATATATGCAGGGTAATACACAGGGATTAAAGCTGGAGGATGAATATGGTAATTTAGCTTAGATATTTATGTATTTGTGTATACAATACATAAGCACATGAATACATGTATATGATAATTCTGATACAGCAAACCATGAACTCAGAAATTCAACATAGGTGATACCACGATAGGACTCCTAACTTCATGCTTTCCATTTTCCTCAACCCAAACAAGGGCACCAAATGAAACTTCCCTCTTCTCATTCCCTCTATAACCTATGGTAATATTGTATGACTGCTTCTCCTTCTTCTTTTCGAACGCCAATACCTCTGGTTAGAGAGTAACCATTGAAACTTCTGGTGTTGTCACTTCAGCATTGTATAAGTTGCATAACCCTTTCCAAAATTCGTTGCAGTTCTACGAAATCTTTTGACCATCCATGTTATATAGTCACTATATAAAGCAATAAAGATGGTTCGGCATTTGGTCCAATTCGGTTTACTTTGGTTCATTTCAGTCGAGCTCAGTTCATTTTGGTCCAATTCAATCTACTTTGCTCCAGTTCAGTCCAATTCAGTACACTACAATCTATTCTGGTCCATTCGATCCACTTCGTATAAAAGTAGGAAAAGACATGTTTGGGTTAACTATCAACTATTTGAGTAATATCGATCGTAATTATATGATTAGTTTTGATGATCATGATAATCCCCTTAAGAGAATGAGGAATTTGAATAATATTTTTGAAACTTAAAAATTTTAGATGTACCAAAAGAAATTAAGAAAATTTAATGCATAATAATAGTAATTAGTGTTTGTTTGGGAACAATTTATCTAGCTTTTTGCTGAAAGTGTCGTAGATATAAGGTAAAAGTCATTTAAAATAAGTAGATGACTTGTGTAGGATCCACAAATAGTAGTAAAAATAAGTAAAATTTAAATAAAATAAATAGGTGACTTATGTGGGATTCGCAAATAGTATGAAAAATTAGCAATAAATTGGCTTATAAATGCATCCCAAATGAGCACTTAGAAGAATATGGATCACTTCAAAAAAGAATAATATTAATCCAAAACACCAAAAATGATAAAGTTATATATTTGTAAAAATAAATAGATAAAGATTACTTTTAGAAATTTTTTAATTTTTCGGGAGAACAAAATATCTAAAATAAAGTTTAGAGAATAAATTAGACACTATACTATATCTAAAAATAATTATATATTCTTATGCATCGGGTGTGTCTCCTATTAATTGTCTTCAAAGCTTAAGCTTTCTTCTGGCATATGCCACTATCAACAACAGCAATGATAATGTCTTTACCATAACTTGAGACAAGCCATAAATCTGCATGATTGTTTATGGTCAAAGATTCTGGTGTGTAAAGTAGTATCAATCAATTAGGGGTGGTGGGGGGGGTGGGGGGGGGCATTTGTCCCTAATTTACAAACTATGTAGCAAAATGTCCATATTTTGGAAATATTTAACAAAATGCCTCTGTTTTTTAAACTCGATTTTAACAAAATCGAGTTACAAGTAAAACTCGACATTAGCTACATCATAGATAGGAGGGCACTAAAACCATTAGCTGTGACATTAGCTGCAACATGGCTGTCATGGCATATACCCATTTTGCTCAATCAATGCACTCTTGCCACTATAAGCTGCAACAAATCCTGGGAACATCTTTAAAGTCTTGAATTCATTTGTAGATAGATAGGAGGGCACTAAAACCATAAAGAGCATTGTCATAAGGAAGAGTTTGGTTCGCATAATGCTACATTACAATAATGTAATGTTCTTGTGTTGTTAGAGCATTCACATCAGCCTCAGTAAAAATTTAGATAAACTAAGTATCTGTTTGGTTTCAGCGTCTGCGTTTGCACGTTTCACGTCTGCGTGTTTTCTCCTCTTTTTTTTCTTTTTTTTTTCAAGCCGCAACTTTTAACTATTCTTCTGTGAACAGTGTACTCGTGTACTGTTCACAGGTCCCACAAACATCACTTTTTAGCAACTTTTTCATTAAAAATGGGTCCCATAGCACTATTCATACATTTAAAAATTATTTTGCTACAGTGTTTTCAGTTTTCAATTTTCACCAATAAGTTCTATCCAAACGGACCCTAACTTAAAAAATTCACTTTTACTATTTTTTCTCTCTTATACAAGATGAATATTATTGTGTTCTATTTATATATTACTAGTAAACGTGAGTGAAGTGAATTTTCATTAATGTCAGTCAAAAACTAGATAAAGAAATGATGGCATATCTCTAAGGAGAGTGGTATGGCTAAACATCGTGTATACAAGTGAGTGAATCAACCTTAAAGGGCAGCCTTGACGCGCGGTGTATTTTGAATATTTTGTAATAAATTATCCCATATATAATACTTCTTATGGATTATAATAAGAGAGATGCTACGTCTACAATATTTTCACAACAAATCATAGGTGGTTAGTTGTTATTAATTCAAATTTGAATCTAACACTAAGATTACTTTTTTGCCCTAACAATAACAACCATTAACAACTTGCCACTTAGAATTTGTTGTAAAAATGTTGTGGACGTATCATTTCTCTTATAATAATTTGGGAACTCAATTTCAATTATTTTACAAATATGCAAATTATAAGAGCTAGTATAATCAAGAATATGATTGAATCAATTGCTTGTTACTACATTTGCTTTTATCATTTGCTGAACATTTTTTCAATTGTTGTCAAATTCAAATAATTTGGGCAACAGTTACATGTTTCAAATCAATTGTTTCTTATATGTATAATCAAAAGAATACATAAAAATTAGTACACCACTTATAAAGAATTTCTTTTGGTGACACCTATAAGGAATTAACGCATCAAAATGCATTTACATAATACAAAGTTAGGCAACTAAGTGTTGGTTTCTCACACACACACACACATATGTAATGTTACATGTTATTAAAGGATTTAGAAATGTAAGTTTTTAAAATTAATATAATTATCAAGAGTTTTATAATTCAATTGACACTAATTGATATTTTTAGTGGAGATAAACATCGTTCAAATATTCTCCTCCATCAATTATCAAATTATAAACAAAATATTAATACAATTAAAAATATTTTTTTTGGTGAATTCAAAAGCATTATATATATATGTGTGTGTGTGTGTGTGTGTTCTAATTGAAAACACAAGGAGGTATCAATTGAGCTGCAAGGCTATTGGTGTGTGCCACATCCTTACTAGTTAGCAATGGTTGGAATTTAATTAATGCTATAATATAATATCAATTACCAAATAATTATTGTAGAAATTTATAACGATAACCAAGAGACATGACTTTACTTACCTCAATAGCAACATATTTTGCACCAGTGCCCACCCTTGGTGCAGTGGTCACTCCACAAGTATAAATGCTGGTAGGGTGTGGGAGGCAAGGGTCAGGGTTCAAGTCTCCAGGAGGGAGCTTCACACATTTTGCCAAAATAGCTACATATTTTGCCAAAATAAATTACCATTATATTTCTCTTTGATATTGCAAGACAAATAAGATATTTTTATATAAATTTTATTAAATTTTGCCTTTTATATTTAATTTTGACAGTTATTGTATATTCTTTCGTGTTTTTTTAATCACTTTTTTCAATAAATAAATCTTCATATAGGGTGCTTATGTCAAACCAATTGAGTAAATTAGATTATATATTTTCACCTATCCACAGTTAGGTTGAATCTTAATCAATCGGTTGAACTTGAAATACAAATGGAATAATTACAACAATACTTTTACCAAAACCAGCAAACACTAAAAAACTACTGGACAAAATTTATCAATCTACCAATCTAATCACTTTTAGGTTTGGTTGTATGGTGATTTTAAGGTTGAATAAAGTTTTCAATCAAAATATATACAATTTTAAATTTAATTTCTAATAAATACTACATCATTAAGGTTTCAAATTCTATAAATTGTGGTTTCATAATTGGGGGTTCCAAACAACAAAATATTTCTGAAATGGTTAAAAAGGTAATGAAAGGAGTTATTGTGATAACAATGTTGTCAATTGTTGTTCATTTTATGGTGCAAGCCCTCTTCTACTCATTCTCTCCATCTTCCTTTCTCTCTCGTTCCGTTTTCACGAGCCCCATCTCTCTCCCTTTCTACACATCTAGATAACACACCTCCTCATTCACAAAAAAAAAAAGAAAAAAAAAAAGAAAAAAAAAGAAAAAGAAGAAGAAGATAACACACCTCCAAGAAAATGTCAAAGAAAATTAGTAAACCCAAGAGTAGAACCTCTCTTGCATCAGGTAGAGGATGCGAAAAAAGAGTGCAAAGGAAAAATATAATGGAACAAATCAAGTTCGTGGAATGTATGACGGAATCCTTGATGAGGCACGATATTGATGTAAACGTTATAAAGGATACTAGCCTCTAAGCACGCGTGTGCTCAAAGGCTCTTCTATTTTTTGGGTAAAAATTAATTTAGAGCATTTATTATAATTTGGGATTATTACATTCTCCAATTACAAAAAAAACCTAGGGGTGTGATGAAAAATTATTTCACCGCACGTAATACTCATCACACTCCTAGGTTTTTTTATGATTAGAAAATGAAATAATCCCAAATTATAATAAATACTCTAAATTAATCCTTACCCAAAAAATAGAAGAGCCTCTGACATATTATACAAATTTGCAACAATTTGAAAAGAAAGAAAAAAAGGTAATAGATGGACTTTAAATATTCTATGAATAAATAGCAAACACTAATTTTTTTTTATAGATTAAGATAAACATGAAATTTAGTTTGTTTTTTATTTTGCACATAGGAAAGACATCCATTAACTATTTAAAATTTAAAATACTCAACTTCTATACAAATACAAATTTCCACCACCACACACACGTTCTCCCATTTGAATTGGGCAATTCAAGCGGTACTCTTAGTCTTAACTTCTAATCCTTATCTTTTCTTTTATTTTTTATTAGTTTTTTAATAAAATAAAACTTTTAAAATTGTTTAGAAATTTCTCTTTCTCGGTTACTCCTTAACTAAATTTTAAAATTTTAGATAAGTAACAACTTAAAAATCTTTAGTTTTAGCTTATATAAAATTTCTTTATCAAAAAAAAAAAAAACTTATCTAAAATTTAAGAGTTTTAACTGATCATAAACACATCTGCTGGTATTAGAAAAAAAAAAAAAAAAATCCTTACACCTACACGTTGAAGACTTGATAAAAATTGGTTAGGGGGTAATCAATTATCACTTTTTTAAAGAAATAAAATGAAAAAGTCACCCGGAATACATGGTTCTTATTCGGTTACTCCTTTTAAAATTTTAGATAAGTAAAAACTTAAAAATCTTAGATTTTAACTTATCTAAAATTTCTTTCTAAAAAAAAAAAACTATCTAAATTTTAAGATTTTTAACTGTTCATAAACACATATGCTGGTATTAGCAAAAAAAAAAAAAAAAAAAAAAAAAACACGTTTAGGGCGTAATATAATGATGATACGTTGAAGAAAAGTTACATACCTTTTAATGAAATTAGAAGCTGTGTCACTGATTCTAGTTCCCAATAAACAATCACCAAAGCTTTACTATTGTCATAACACTGATACAATCACACAAAGAAAAAAAAAAGAAAAAAAAAAAAAAAAATATATATATATATATCATGCAAATTTCAGCTGTCTTATAATTTGCTAAACCTCAATACTACAATTCTTTCTACTCAGACATGTAAAGGCACCAATGTTAATTTAGAAACGGTTTTGTAATCTTACGTTGGATGTAATAGTTAGTGAATCTATATAAATCAGTGGAGAATTGCAATAAATA
Source organism: Castanea mollissima (assembly GCA_014183005.1). NCBI lineage: Eukaryota > Viridiplantae > Streptophyta > Magnoliopsida > Fagales > Fagaceae > Castanea > Castanea mollissima. The sequence goes on from JACAVU010000007.1 coordinate 1,110,972, forward strand.
TTTAACGAAAGGATTACCTAAATCTTGTAGAGAAGCATGAAAGTTCAATTTCAGAACAGAGCAAATCACAAAACTAAGCAAAGAAAAATAAATTAATTGATTAATTAAACAAAAGAAAAATCTTACAATTTGCAAAATCTTCTTCTTCGTTCTCATTGAAGGACAGAATTTTGGAAAGTTCCTCGGCACTAATAAAAAGTCACGTGATCCATGTGTTTTTCTCTTCTATGTTCAATTAAACCACACCCAAGCTCCTCTTATACAAAGATGTAGCCACCTGATAGAAACTGTATTTGAATAGTAATGATTGAGAAGAGTTTTTGTTGATGTGCAACTGTCAAAAATTCTATTTCAATTAGGTAATAGGAGTAGACGTGCAGAAGAAGAGTTTTATTTTTATTTTTATAAGAAGTTCAATTCAGATAGAATACGTGGGGAAGGTAATACGTGGGGACCACGTGGGGAGTTTTTTAACGTAAAAGTAGGAATGGAGAGTTTTTACTGAGAATTTTTTTTTTTTTAATGAGAAGTTCAATTCAAATAGAATACGTGGGGAAGGTAATACATGGGGACTACATGGGGAGTTTTTTAACGTAAAAGTAGGAATGAAGAGTGTTTTTAGCTATTGAGTAGAAGTAGGAATTTATATCAATGTAGATGTAGGAATTTATTTATTTTTATCAATTTACTATTTTAACCCCAATTTTAAGTTTTAGGTAGGGGTATTTTTGACAATAAAAAAAGTAATAATTAACTTTCTTTTGCCAATTTACTATTTGAACTTTATTTTTAAATTCTTGATTAATTAATTTAGGGGTATTTTTTACAGTAAAAAAAACAATAACTAACTTTCTGAATCCTCTTAATATATACAGATTTTTGAATCCTCTTAATATATACAGATACTAAAGTATACCCTCTCTCTCTCTCTCTCTCTCTCTCAATAATCTAAATTAATTTATATTTGCTTTAGCCTTCAAACTTTATATGTACAAGTTGTCGACCCGTGCTTTGCATAGATTTTTATTTTATTCATAAGTAGTAAATTTTATAATCTTTAGACATTCATTGCAATTTTATGTAAATACATATAGTATCTATATTATATATAAGAAGATTTCTCTCTTTTAACTGGATTTTTATGTGGTTAAAAAATACTATCATTAATGAAAAGTAACTTCATTTAGATATAGGGTTATAAATGTCAAATAACAAATTTCATTTTAAATTCAAAAAGAGAACTCTTAAAATTTAATATTTTTTTTCCCTTCATGTTCAAAAAAGAAATTACAGGTACTACGTATCACTAAAGTTTATCATTTTTATTTTTTTAAATTAAAAAATATATATTTAAATTATAATAAATGCAAATTATTAACCTTTACCCAAAAAATAGAAGATGCGCATGCTTAGAGGTTAGTATTATTTATAAAAGGATTCATTTCTTTATACTGAACTTTTATGTGGTTCAAAAATACCCTTAAACCTTACGTTTAATAGAGAAAAAACTTAAGGACAACCCGGTAAAAATATATCTCAAACTCTACTTAAAATGCCTACAAAGTAAGATACTCTACTACTAATCCATATCTTTAAAACAAATTTATCAATTGAAAAAAAAAAAAAAACTATGATGCTAAACCAAAAAAAAAATAACTTCATCACACACACTTTGCGCATACGATGAGGCTAGTATGTATGTGTGTGTGTGTGTGTGTGTGTGTGTGTGTGTGTGTGATGTTGTTTGGTGTTTTTTTTCCAAGAAATTTATTTTTATGTTTTAAAATTTAAATTGTTTAGATTTTATAATTGTTGTTACACTTTGGAAAAGTTTTTATAGTGTTAGAATTTGTTTTTTCATATTTCAAGAATTTTAATATTATAAATGATATATTTTAAATCAAAATTTAATTATTTATATGTAAAAAAATTGAGTGTGGCAGCTAGGGCGGGTATTTGTGGGTGCCTACTAGGATGGGGTAGAAAAAAAAAAAAACTGCTTTAAAGTGGGAGTAAGGTGGAGACGGGAAATTAGAATCCCAGCCCGTTGTCATCCTTAACTGACACCTCTTAACGTTTCCAATGGAAATATTTAGAATTTAAAATTTCCAAGCTTCAACTATGAATGTTTGTATAATGTATATATATAAGGCAAAATACATTCATATTACACACACATTCATAACAACAACCTCATACTAATAATTGTGTGTAGAGTTAAAATCCTAATTCCTTATATCGTAAAAGCCATAAAAACTTGTTTTTACTTTGTACACCAATTGTGGTCCCAAATTAAACAAATAAATTGATTCACGAAGGTCAACAAAATTATGGTGTTGGTTTGCTTATACATTTTTGGATGACTATATTTTTCAAAAATCAATAAATTTTAACATGGTTCTTCATAGTCTTTAAAATGCACATTTTTTTAATGAATAATTTTGGTTTCGAATGAAACTCTTTTTCTATGATTTATAAGAATGTGAAAATATTTGGACTACATAAAATTTTGGACCATGGCTATACCAAAATCAAAACTTCTTTCTTTGGTAGACAAATAATTTTTTTTTTGGAAGTGAATAATACACTTTAGGAAGTTCCATTTAACTTTAGAAGTTTTTTGGATTGGATAAAATTTAACTACAAAATTAATTATAGTCTTAGGCTACAACTTTACTCAGTATCTTTTTATCGAAGGTGAATATTGACAAATCTACTATCAGATTACATCTTCTTCTTATATTCTAGCTCCATGTTTGCAAAATTTCTAGAAAATTAAAGATCAACAGCTTTATCATCAATCAATTATTTAAATTGCAAGTTTTATAGTTTAAAATAATATATAAGCATAGATCATATAGTAAATAATATCCGATTAATACAAAATTAGACATGTATATTAAGAGTGTAAAGAATATACAATTCAATGGATAGATTTTCAAAATATGTAGAAACATTCATTTTTTAGAGTAAGGTTGTAGTCTTAGACTACAATCAGTTTTGTAGCTAAATTTTGTCTACATTTGGATTTACTTGTTGGGTGATACATGTTAAATACATTGACTTTGAAGTCCATCCAACTATGATAGTTAATGTTATATTTTACCTTTTACTTTTATTTTAAAAGAGAGACGCTATGTCCACAACATTTTTAAGATATTTTCACAACAAATCATAAGTAATTAGTTGTTATTGGTTCAAATTTGAACTTAACACGAAGATTACTTTTTTGCCCCAATAATAACAACCAGTAACAATCTGCTACTTAGGATTTGTTGTAAAATGTTATAAAAATGTTGTGGACATAATTTCTCATTTTAAAATAAACATTTAGATATCAACATCAATTAACAATACCTCACATACATTAAAGTTTCGATTTTTTTTTTTTAAATTTTTGAATCAATTTGTAACTTGTTTGATGCAACTAAGGTGGTGGAATACTACATGGATACTCGCAATGGCCATGGGAAGAAAATTTATCAGTTATTTCTCACTAGTAGTCACTCTCTTTCAAAAAAAAAAAAAAAAAAAAAAAAAATATATATATATATATATATATATATATATATATATATATTACATATGTATTAAGAATAAGAGATGTTATATATGTATGTAGAATAAGAGAGGAATTGGAAGCTGAATTATACTTTGTAATAAATGTTTTGAGTAATAAGAACGTCATACATCCTTGTTTTAACCAACACACTTTGGTTTACATGATTGGTTGGGAAAAAAAAACTTTGAAGTTAACCACATAAGACATGCCGGTACCATAATCTAAACATTTGAAGAATAAATTCCCAGAAATCTTTCTTGGCCATTCTCTCATCTTTTAAAAGTTCACAAGCCTCCATAAAGAGCTTCTCATCTATGTTAGGAACAATTTTGACTACTCATGGCATTTGCTCAACTGCTTCTTGTATCTTTTCCTAGATGTTCTCTGAACTTTTTGAGATCATGCAAAGGCTTAAGAAGTTACAAGCTTTCTATTATTTCCACTGATAAGATATTTCAAACTCTCTAGTTGGATATTGCATATCCCACATTATATCATTGGAAGGGCAATATTGTTGATCTCCATTTTCATGTCCAAACAACTTGATCTTCCATTTTGACTTTCATTAACTTTAATCAAGAACAATTCACAAATATGAGATCCTATCTCTATATGCAATTGCATCCAGATGATCCTGCAACATGTCACTTTTAAAAGAATGAAAACTACTCAAAATTATACAATTCATTAATTAGTATAGAATTAATATGATCGTGCTTCATTCCATGTTACCCAAAAACACTCAATTTACTTGATGAAGAAAGTAGTAATGTCATTTCATCAAAGGGTAAAAAAAAAATACAACCATGCATGCGCCATGCTTTGGGGTGCTTTTTAATGATAACTAGAGGAAATGAAAGCTTCCCAAAGCTCAACATTACTAATGAGATAGAATGGCACCTTGATATAAGCTTCCTAAAGCTCAACATCAGCTGTCACTATTTTGCAGATTTCATCCCAAGCAAAGCCATTCTAATTGAGGAGATCCATGATGCCCATTACTCTTTAATCAAGCTCACTATTGGCAACAGAGGTCATCCTCTTCACCTACAAGAACCCCACCAATGTATACAAGTTAGTTTAATGGCTTGAACTTAGAGCTGCTTTCTCCTCCTCCATCTTGAACCCCACCCCCTCTTCTACAACCACACCATATCATATAAATCTAAAAAAATTCCCAAACAGTTTAAAATCATTTTGCAAAGTCTTCAAATGATTGCTATCTATTTTTGCTCAAATACCATCTATTAACAAATAAATGAAACAATTGCCTATATTTGTGCACTTAATGTCACAATAGCTGCCTTTCATATTCTTAGTGATACCAAAATGACAAAAGTACAAGAATATTGTATGCAACTCTGAGGATATCCTCCTCAGTAAATAAGCCTTTTAAAAAATATTCAGTAAGTCATGTGCTAATAATCCTTGCCTGAAGTGAATGGAAATCAAACTCGATGTTGCAAAATAACCATTATACTAAGAACTACTTAAAACCAAAATATAACTTTACCCAAAAAAAGATACACTCAATTTGGGTATAAGATCAAAGGTAATTGGCATACGAAAGATCTTTTAATTATGAGCATGTCTAGCCTAATATTGAACTACAAGATATAGGAATGAAGAGGATATCAAATATCTATTCCAAAAGAACAAAATTTGTTTTGGGAAAAATACAGCTAACACTCCTGAGGTTTGGGCTAATACCCGCCAGGTCCAAGACTTTTCAAAATTGACCAAATTAGTCCCTAATCACTGTGAGAAAGAGGAGAAAATGAGTAACAGTTTATGGACCAAGTTGGTCCGTTTTGAAAAGTCTTGGACTTGGCTAACATTAGCCCAAACCTCAAGGGTGTTAACTAGATTTTACCCATTTGTTTTCAACTTCAAATAGAAGCAGATACAACTACATGTTAACTTAATGCATGATTACAAATGGATCTGAGATAGGGCTCCACCACCTTCCTCACCACTGACTTGCTAACATGATTACAAATTCATTCGCAAATAACAATAATTAGAGCCTCATAACAAAAAAACTTAAAAAGGTTTAATTAAGAATGAAAAAAGTTGGATTTGAGACAGGGCACCTCTTCCTAAAAAGGAGAAGAAAATCTATTAAATAAAAAATAAAAAAAAGGTTTTTTTGGGTTCCAAATTTGAATTTTTTTTTTTATCTAATACTAAGAAAGGAAAAATATAATTATCAAATGAAATCCAACACAAAAACAGAAAATGCACTTCAATTTATCTTATGAGTGAGCCACATGGAATTGCATACTGAAGAGACAAAGACGATCCTATCCTCTTTTGACAAGTACAATTTCTTCAAGGATCCGTTAATGTATGCCCTTAAGGCACACATTATACATTTATTTGAGGAAATTTTTATGAGAAATTAAAAAAGCTGTCTAAAAATTTAATCACTTTTTTGCTTTTCCATAAAATAATTTCCTAAAATAGTTTACAAACATATGCCCTAAGGGCATACATTAATAAAACCCTTATTAATATGGGAAGAAAACCTGCCTTACAGCCTAGAACACCTGCCAATTCAACTTCTGCTCAAACCAATTCACTTGAACATGTATTCATGTTCAATTTAGAAATCTCTCAAAGCAAAGATCAAAGAACATTTTTGGTCTAACAAGTAATGAATGGTATCGAGGATGCAACTCGTCTCATGGACAAAAGTGAATTTTTTTATCTGGTTCTAGTCACGGGCCTCCAAATGTTCTAAAATTATGTGATTGATGCTCTGGTTTTTAGATCTATTCAATATTATCACTACATGTCATCTTTTGCTTAGAAGCACATTTTTTAGGATGACTTCATTACTTCTGAATTACAAGAATATATGCCAAGCATTGCCAATGTAATTTATGTTTTTCTTCCATTCTTGAATTGAAATGTTACTACTCTTTATGCAGGGACCGATGACTAATAGAAACAAATCAGTACAATTGCCTCTTTGTTTTTGTTATTGTTGTGCTTACATATATACTATGTTCTCATCAAGAATTTGTCTTGTTTTAGGGGTTATAAAATAGAATGGTTGATACATAAACAGGTGTGTATGAAACAGATAACCTAATGTAATATAATGTTCCACAATTATATTTCAGCATATACAATCATACATTAGTACTTAAATAAACAATAGTAAATATCTTTTGGTATCTAAATCAGATTCTTTAAACTGTGCTAAATTGAAAACTTTTGAATTTTTCAAAAATCTAATTACTAAGAAGCAAAAACATAAATATTGAGTTGAAAGAAGAAGACCCACCAGCTGCACAAATGCTTGTTCCCCTTTTTTTTGGTTATCTTGTTTGACCAGATCAAGCCAATAAAATTGTCCCTTAGCCCTTAAAAATTTAATGTCAAGTCCTCAGCATGAAAACACCAAGAAAGACTTTTACATTAAAAGTCAAGAGCCAGGAGAACATATAAAACCCTACAAAAGAACAACAGTAGGTGAGCATAGCAGAAAAGGATAAATCTAAACATAGTGATGAGAAAAATAGCTAGTTTTGAGACTGCAAAGTTTGAATAAAAAGAATGGGTGCAGCCAGGAGTTCTAAGGCAAACATCTTATGCAGAAATGTAGTAAAAACATGCCCATGTCAACTACCAAAAGACCAATCCATGCATAAGATGTCTCACTAGGTAGAAGCATTATTGCATAGTTATTTAAATATTTATCATGTAAATGCAAGAACACAATTCATCTAACAGATCATGATATAGGATTTCCTCAAACAAAGATGATGGTATTGAATTATTATGCCCCAATATGTTGTTGTTCAAAAAGTACAACCTAGATAAACATAACTACTAGTCAACTTCACACAAACACCTGGAGGGAAATCAGAATTGGGAAATGGCTTTCTACAATGCCAAAAGTCTAGGTAGGTGATTATAGCATTAAGGCCTCAGATACCAAATCAAATTCAAACCCATATTTTATCACAATCATCCAATTCAACTGAATTTTAAGACCATTAAGATCATAAACTATTCAAATAAAATAAGAACCATTATTTTCCCCCATTTTTTGATGGGAGCAAAATCTATTCCTGAGTTTAAGTCACTTCTATTTAAATACTAAGTTCTGCCAAATCCACCAACCCTTATCACCTTGTAAAATTGTTTTACTCTCAAATGACTTTAAAAATGCACCAAATTTAACAAGAAATGACTTTATCAGTAGACTATATAACCCAAAAATTTAAGCTCAAGGATTCACTCTTACTCCAACTTCTAAATTTTTCTTTTTGGTTGGGTGAATCTGTATATTTATTTATTTTCCATAATACACAATGAATTTCGATTGAACAGAGTCTTCTATCTGAAAATTTATGGCACCATGACAATTCCATTAATCAAACCTTAAATTCCTAGCAACATTCATTTAAGCTATCTGTTTCAGAACTAATACCACTAAGCCTTTTCAAAACACCATGACAATATGCTTAACTAATTAAAACTAGTAATTCTAATCATTTCAAGAAATCTCTTGACAATGTCCAATTAGATGTGTATCTTAGTGAGTCTGAAAAAGTATAGGGCTTTTGACTTTACTGGTCCATTAACTAGACAATTTAATGCTTTTTTTCGAATAATTTTGAAGGCTTTTTAACCATTACAAATTTACAAGATATTGAATTCAAAAACAAATAATATGACCATCAATTAAACTTTTACTTTGCATAAAAGTCCTTTCAAATTAAATTAGTATCCCACATGAAAGAACCCCTTAATTTAGAGAAAGAGAATGGGAAGTGACAAAAACCCCAAAGATGCAAATCAAACACTGCAAAATAGGGAGACATACTCTGGCATTCAACAACGTAAAAGAAATCAAACGAAGATGATGCAAAGGAAAATAGTTTCAATGCAATAACAGTACCTGGGCATTTTACTTCGAAATTTGATTAAGATATTGTCAATATCTTTGACAGTGGATATGGATTGAAGATGGAGTCATCTTTTTACCTTGTCATTTTCTTAAGTTCCCAATATTGCTTAAATTTTGTTAGCATTAATGTAAGACTTGTGCAGATTATCAAAAAAGAAAAAAAAAGTGTGTAAGACTTGTGCAGAGTTCACATTGGAAATCTAAGTCATATGCTTAAAAGACTATTCCATAATAATATTTTTCAGCAAGCTATGAAAACCTATAAGGTTATGTACATGGGTTGATGTGCTATAGTAAATTTAAGAATTCCTAATACAGTTCTTGTTTTGTTAACACCAAATACAAATACAGATCTCCCTCTTCCCTCATTAACCTTGAAAAATGGCATATGTGCAACTCCTTTCACCATCTCCAAAGTAGGATTTTTCTTCCATAAGCCATTTCCTATCTCAAATATCCAACTTTGTACCCATTAATCCTCATATATAAAATATTGAAAATAATATGTTTCAACTTTTTAAATATTATTCTTATTGTATCTTAGAAGAGGACAAGACAATAACTGCTTAACTGCTTATTATATCCTTCCTAGCTAAATGCTTACTATTGCCAAATCCAGCAGGCCTATTTGGCAACTACCACTCTGCCCCTTCAAATCCCATAAGAAACTATGCTCAACTAATTAAACCAATAATTCCAATTCAGTACAAGTAATCTCTTGAGTATGTCTAAGCAATGTTGATCTTCACCAATATAAAATATTATTTTCATTTTGACTTTACTTGTCCATTAAGTTGCACAACTTTATGCTTTTGGCTAAAAGAATTTTGAAACCTTCATTTCCATTAAAAGGAATGCAACTCAGCAACAGATCATATTACTATATCCTTTCAAATTGGCTTAATACCCCTTTGATGATGAGCATGTTAATATAATGAAAGAGAGTGCGAAGTGACAAAGATGCAAATCAAGTAATACAACTATAGAGGGAGACATACTCTGGCATTCAACAACTGAAAAGAAATCAAACAAAGATGATGCAAAGGAAGACAATTTCAAAGTAATAACAGTACCTTGCTATGTTTCCTTGAAGTTTGATCAAGAGGTTTAATTTTCTTTGACTGTGGCTATAAATTGAAATTGAAATCATTGTTCACCGAGGGATAGGCCAGTGAAGAGGAACCCAAAATAATCCCATGTTCAACTTTTAAAGCAAATCCCATATCAAAGTCAGACCCACTTGTCACATCTATTGGAAACCTTGAATCAGATGGCAAAGAAAGGTGCACAATGTCATCACGGACAATCTAAGCCATGAGATAATCTGCATTCATAGGAATAGGCAATTGATGACAATACCAAATCACAGCCATAATTGTGAAAGCCCTTCAAACTTGACAGAATCAAAACACAAATGCATTCTATATGGACCCCTATCACTTCTTTAATCTTTGTGCTTTTTAACGATCGTTTGCCTACCATTGATGGAAATGACAACATGATGATCAAATCCAATGGGCAAGAGACTTCTGCCCAGGTATGTGATTAGGGGCCTGCATTTAGTACCCCCACCATATTCACACATTGAATGACATGATATAAAAACACACCAATAGACTTAAATTAGTTAATGACTTTTCAAGACCTTTGAACTGCTGTCTCTCCTCTCTCTTTACTGTTTTCTCTCCACTACCAAAAAAAAAACCATTTGTTCTTTGACATCTAAAACTTCAATTACAATTATAAATCATTTTGGAAAGTCTTAAAAAAAAACAATATATCTTTGTGTAAATTCCATCAGTAGACTAACAAATCAAATATTATAAAAACATCTTTTATTCTTAGTTCCACCTGAGTGACCAAAGAACAACAATATTCTACGTACCTTTATTGATCCACTAATTTACTAATCATTTCATCTTGTTTTCTTTTCATGGTAAGCCTCTACTTAATTGAAACAAAATCTGACACTTTCTAGATGCTACAAAAACACCATGAAAAGAAAAACTATACAAAACCCACAAATAACTTCACTCAAACATAGCTGTCACTCAATCTGGGCATTGATAATCAAAGGTCATTCACATACGAAAATAGCACCCTTTAATTGAGATGTTGTACAGCCTAATATTGAATGAGAATGAATAGCAATCCAGTCTAGGGGGGAAAAAAAGGAAAAAAAAAAAGAAAAAGAGCAATCCACATTGCTAGTATGAAAAAACTAGATTTATTTTCAAATTCGACAAGAACAAGATGCAACTACATCATAACATAATGCAGGAAACTTTAAGCACCATTTTATTCATACTAAAAATTGTCCAACTAGGAAACAAAGGCCGAGAAAACAAAATGTTAGTTCAAAGTCTGCAATGTTTGAATAAAAAGAAGGGTAGCCATGATTCTTAAGGCAACATCTTAAGCAGAAAATGTATTAAAAAATTGCAGTAAAAACACCAACCCATGCATAAGACTTCTCACTTGATGGAAGCATAGTTACATATTTATTACAATACCCGATTAGAGGCCAACTTCTAGGAGTGACAGCTAACCAATGCCAAATATTCTTACCCTGCAAAGCTATAAGCCATGTGATGATATACATTGATCAAATTACTAATTTCCTTCCATTAATTCTATTCTATTCTTCACATTACCATATCCTTTCAAATTGGGGTTGGTACCCTTCATGAATGAGGGTGTTAATTTAGCAAAACAAAGCCATATTTAATTAAAATACCCAAAGATGCAAATCAAACAATACAACTAAAGTGGGTGACATACTTTGTCAACAAGGCAAAAGAAATTGAACTAAAACAATGCAAAGGAAAACAGTTTCAATTTAATAACAGTACCTTGTCATGTTTTCTAGGAATTTAATCAAGAGGTTCTCATTTTCTTCAGCTGTGGATATGGATTGAAGTCTGAATCATAGTTTACAGAGGAATTGGCCATTAGAGAGGGAGCTAAATCAAACCCATCTCCAACAGTTGAGTCAGATCCCAAACCTAAGTCAGACCCATTTGTCACATCTAATTGAAGCCTTGAATCAATTGGTAAAGAGAGGTGCCCAGTTTCGTGAGAGACTAGAGGAGGTTGACATTGTGTTACAGTTGAGTCATTATATGAAAAAGTACTCCGATTTGGCCACGTGGTATTGAGCAGCCTAGGCATTGAAGACAATCAAAATCATAAACTATTCAAATAAAATAAGAAACCACAATTTTCCCCTTTATGAAGGGAGCAAAATCTATTCCTGAGATTTTAAGTCAGTCCTAATGAAATGCTTAGTTCTACCAAATGCTTAACCCTCAAATGACTTTGAAATTGTACCAAATTTAATAGGGCAATGACTTTATGAGCAGACCTATATAATTCTAAAATCTCAACTCAGCGATCCACTCCTACTCCGACTTCCTAAATTTTTCTTAAATATATATATATTCATAATACAAAGTGCATTGTATTGAATTTAGTCTTCTAACGGAAAATAGTTTCAATGTAAAAATAATACCTGGGCATATTTCTTCGCATCGGACTCAGTTTCTTTGACGGTGGATATAGATTGAAAATGGAGTCATCTTTTTATAAAGGGATTGGCTATTAAAGAAGAACCCAAATCAAACCCATTACCATCTGCTGAGTCAATACCAAACATAAGTCAAGCCCATTTGCTATATCCACTGGATATAGCCTTGAATCAGATGTCATCAGGGACTAGAGGAGCTTGAAAGGTCTCCTGCGTCTGAGTCCGTATGTGAACCATTTTGAGATAGTAAAGGTGCGAGCAGCTCTGTGCCGTCATCAACATTTTGAGAATTGTGTTGGATGATAACGGAATTCTGAGGAGGACATATGCATTCCACATGTACTCCCATCCTTGCAATCACAGGAGCGTATTTTCCGTTTTTACTTACCCAATGTTTGATTTTACATGAAATCTTAACATGATTCTGATCACCTTGCATCAAGTCTCCGAATCTCCTCTGTAATTGGCTGTGAGGTTCACCGTAAAACCATAGATGATCACACTTCAAAGTATAAAAAATAAGCCAAGCCATGTGACGTCGCTTACGACTATTGGTAGAAATGTTGATAGCACAAATACCATCGATTTCATCACCACGAATAGAACCGTGCTTATCATTATTAGCGTAACTGTCCTTCAACAGAATTAGATGAAAAGCAACACAAACAGCAATTGATGGAAATTCAGGACCAACCCAGAATGATACGGAACTTTCAATGCTTTGGTGATTGATCCAATTCGGAATCTTCTTTCCTGGTACTATAATATCATATCTCTCTCCAAAACCAGCCAGATGCGCATCTAGAGTGGGAAAGGTCTCATCATGAATTGCGATGAGCTTGGAGAAGGAGACCCGAGAAGAGCAATCAATCTGATTCGATAAATTGCGATGTGAATGTGAATCCATTAATACTTTGTCTTTCACACCTGAACATTTCATATTTGGTGAAAGCCCTAAATTTCTTCCAAACTGCATGAAATTAGGAATTTTAAGAAATTGAAGTTTAGCAAATCAAGTAAATGTATTTGCAAAGGTAACCAAAATTATTTTCTATTATTACTTTAAGAGAGAGAGAGAGAGAGGGGTACCTGAAGGATTAATTTTCTTAATGATTCTGAATTCAACGAGTTGCAGTTTATTGCATCTACTTGTGTTATACTTTCTGGAAGCTTTGGAATTTTCTTAAGGAACTTGGAATCCCGAATTCGAAGGCAATTTAATCTATTAAATCTGATGATGCTTTCTTGGAAGTTTAAATCTTCGCTTCTTGATAATAAACATTTCTCTGAGTGGGTGAAGCAAGAAGTCAACTTTTTTAGAAAATTCAACTTTGGAAAACAATATTTTGAAAAGCCACCGTAAGAATTGCACGCTGCTGCTTGTCTACCAATCCCCACGTCCTTTGGAAATTTGACATTACCATAAAGTACGAGCGCGCGAAGTTGTTGCAATTTATAAATGCTACTTGGAAGATGACACGAATCTATCTCTAATCGCTCAAGCCCAGTGAGATTTCCAATTGATGGAGGAAGCTCTCTAATGGCCGTGCGTCCCAGACTTAGAAATTTTAAATTTTCCATTTCTTGTGGAATATGAGGGAACCTCTTAAACCTTAGGCAGTAAAAAAGATTTAAATGTTTAAGAGATTTCATCACAATACAACTTGGAAGAGTTTGAAGTTCAACGCAATTCCAGAGGTCCCAGCTTTCAAGCTTATCAAGATATCCAACAGTGTCAGGAACATTGACTAATCTTCTACAGTCACGGAGATCCAATTTTTTTATGTTTGGGGTGGCACTTGATAGGTCGGGTAATTCCCTAATGTATTGATTGGAATTGAAATTCATAAATGTCAAGTTTCTACACTGTATCCTCTGTAGAAAAAGAAACTCAAAATTTTAACTCCAACAAACGTTATTAAAATATAGCTGAATAAAGTAATAATAATTTATAAATAAATAAAAATGATTATACCTTGAAAAGCTTGTCCAATGTAACCCGACTTTCTGGCATGTTGAGTGCAATGAGATTTTTAGGATCAAAATTGGATGGCAAGGAAGATAAAGGAAATCCAGACCAATCAAGAACCCTTAATTCGTTAGGAAGATATTTGAGACCTCTACAAATATCTACATTACTAACTATAAGGAACTTGAGATTTTTCATCTTTTCAAGACATTTAGGTTCTAATTTCATCTTTGATGGTTCAGGTGAGCATATCGTTATGCCTCGAATTTTTTCCGATCCCTAATTATACAAAGCATCAAGTCAATCACACTATACAATAAAATTCACCAAAAATATAATGATAGTTAAATTTAAACAAAAACCAAACTAATAAACTTAAATTTTCTTCAACATTTAAAGGCAAAATAATCACTATATTTGCCATTCGAAAAAAGTGTACAAAATGAACCAAAATGATGCATACCGTATTTTCAGTTAGTACTTTATGAACATCTTCATAACACCATAGCCTACTACGCTCTCCAGGCATTTTTGGTGATTCCCATCGAACAATGTCCCTACCCATTTGTTGTAGCAAGTCATGCATAAACAATTTATCATATTGATCAACAATTATTAGACACTTATCGATAAGTCTTTGAATTCCGTAAATTGGATATAAATCGCAAGCATCCAATATATCAACGACGTACTCCTTAAGAAATCCCTTAAAGAAGCATGCAATATCAAGGAAAATATCCTGTTCAATTGCATTTAGACCTTCATAGCTCATTTCAAATATTTTTTGAATATCTTTGTTGGGGATTCTTTCATACATATATAATGCACTTTTCCATTCCGGTTTAGTTCTTCCACACAAATCAGCACCCATTATTTCTATAGCTAATGGATGTCCCTTGGTATATTGTATTACCTGGTTTGCAAGTTCCAAATAATCTTTTTTAGGTTTGTTTCTTTGGAAGGCATACATACTAAAGAGTTCAAGAGCTTCATCTTCATCTAATTCTTGAACCTCATAGGTTGAACAACAATTTCCAAGAGTAGCTAGCAAGTGTTTGTCTCTTGTTGTTATAATGATTCTACTTCCATAAGCAAACCAATCACATTTTCCAAGCAAATTTTCTATATGGACCAATTTATCCACATCATCAAGAACTAGAAGAATCCTCATACAAGAAAGCTTTTCTTTTATAATATTGATTCCTCTAGATTTGTTACCCACCTTTAAATTTTTAACTCCTAAGATCTCCGAAAGAAATGTCTCTTGTAGTTTCATTACACCATCATTTGTCCTCGAATTTTCTCTAAAATTCTCTAGATAACAAAATCCATCAAAACGATCACAAATTCTATTAAAAATAGCTCTTGCAATTGTTGACTTACCTATTCCACTAGGGCCATAGATCCCTATCATGTGAACATCATTTGACTCAATATCTGAAAGTATACACTTTACACGGTAATTTATTCCAACCGGGTATCGAGCAACAAATAACGGCGTGCGATTTAATTTAAAATTTGAGATCTCTTCAGCAATTTCTTGGATAAATTCAGACTCGCTGCAACTGTCATTCACAGAACATGAAAACAATATACGATTTAGGACACATTTTGTAGACTGTAACAGTAATTACATATGAATATGAAATGCTATAATGTAATACTTATTACAATTCATTTATTTGGTGACAACACAATAATAGAACCATGAAGACAATGAAATGAAAGTATTTTAAACCAAATTTAAGATATATTTTAGGAAATATCTTACTCATATAATTATATTTCCTAAAAAATAATATTTGTTAAATTTGAAAAGATATTAGTTATTTTTTATGATTTTTTTTTTTATTTTCGTAATTGTTATGTGCATGTGGAAAGTTTATTTATTTAGAAATATATTAATTGTAGAAATTAATACACCTACTAAGGAATAACTATTACATCTCTTTTAGAAATGAATAGTTATTCCTCATTTTAAAGAATAGATATTCATAAGGAATGATTATTTCCTGTAATAAAAGCATTACCAAAATATTGAATAACTAAATCATAGGAATAACTATTATATTACAGTGTCTATTACAGTCTACCAAACATACCCTTAGATTATTATCATATATATACACACACAATTTAGAGAAGAAAATAGTAATATGAAAATGAACTAAATTTAAGATGTTCGGCTCGTGCATTAAATTCGAATAATTATCATATAAAGTAAGTGGCATGTACAAATTCATAAATCTATAACTATAATTATGTTAGCATTTATATATATATTAGTTTTAGGGTTCTAGGCATAGTTGTCATGGCGTGTTGAGCATTAAATCATCAAAGAGTGGTATGGTAGTTCACTGGTTCAGCCATTAGATGATTGACTCAACCATTGTACTAATGGTAAATTTATTTTAAATATGAACAAATTAAAGTAAATTTGAAAAAATAAAGAAGATAAACTATAAAAAGATGAACTTACATTCAATTCAAACATAAATATGTAGGCATTACATAGATTGAAATTAATAGGATATTATTGTTCATGTATTGAATTTATATATGTTTATATAAATAATGACTAAATAATAAGATACTTGAATTGATCATTTGACCACTTCTTTCAAGTTTAAAAGCTACAGACTTAAAAGACCATAAATAAAAGTGCATAATTAAAGGAAAGTATAGTTATTAATTTGATAATAAAAAAAACTAACATTAAAGACCAAACGATTTGAATAAAACCATGTGGTTCTGTATTTTTCTTTTAAGAAAAAAAAACCAACAATTTTCATGATGTAATCAGCTTTTTGGTTGTGAAACTAACGTTTCTATCATAATGTCCAGATTTTCATATTGTTTACCAATTTGAGGGTTCAACCATTGTTTGACTCTCCAGAAAAAAAAAAAAGAAAAGAAAAAAGAACCCACTGTTTTGGTACGATTATGATAACTATACATTTAGTATAAAGTTGCAATGAAAATCTTTTTTTTTTTTTTTTTTGAGTGTGAGTTGCTATGAAAATCTAGTTATTGATAATTGAAACTTGTTACAACTTACAACTCATTTTTAATACTAGAACTAAATTATTAAGAATATTTTTAGGAAACGGTTTTCAAATAAATAATATGTGGGAGAAACAACTATTTAATTGGTAAGGTAATTTTTTATTTTATTTTTTAAATCTTTCTATTTCTACATTGCCAGCTAACTTCTATAGTAGTGCTTTTTCAAAAAAAAAAAAAAAAAAAAAAACCCTTCTATAGGAATGGATATGAAGAAAAAAAAAATTATTCATAATTTGGCAAAAAACTAACACTGATAAATTAGTGGTAATTGTTGTTTAACAATAAAATTAGTTATAATAACAAACCAATGAAACTCATTAAAAGTACAATAGTTGTCATTAAATACATACCCATGCTTTTCTCAAAAAAAAAAAAAAAAAAAAAAAAAAACATACCTCTGGTTGTAATGCCAACCAGATATATTTGCAGCTTCAAATAAAGCTTCCCTCCAGCTCTGCACCTTGTAATCCTTTAATTTTTCTTCATGTTTAGATAGTGCTTCTCCAAACTTTCCTTTTTGGTTACGAACTTCTGATGGATCTATGTTGTAAAAAACCGGTAGCACTAACTGGTCTTTTTTCTTACACTCAACAATCTTGGCAAGTTCATCCAAGCACCATTTGGAGGATGCATAGTTTTCAGAGAAAACAATTATTGAAATCTTTGAACTTTCAATGACTTTGAGAAGTCCTACAGAAATTTCTTCCCCCCTTTGAAGGTTATCATCAATAAAGGTGTTAATACCCCGTTGACACAAAGCATTATACAAATGGCCTATAAAACCAAGACGGGTATCTTCACCTCTGAAACTCAAGAAGACATCAAACTTCTTGGGTTGGTGGGTGAAAGAAGAAGATGAGGCTCCTTCATAGGTCACAAGAGCCATCGAGATTTATGAGCAAACTGTTGTAAAGATTTGAAAGGAAGGAAAAAAAATGTGACGGGATTGCAATATAACTCGGGAAAGTGAATGACAAATTAGGAAGAGAGTGAATGCAAGCAAGAGGAGCCTTTAAAGGTGGCTTGCTTTCGGTGTGTCCAGCAACTCTTTAAACTGCCATATTGATGCTTTTTACATTGCTTTTGGTGTGACCAATAACTCTTTGAACTTTCCAAGAAACATAGATGCTTTTTCATTGCAATATCATGCAAGTTTCCATGTGAAACCTAAAATAAATTTTGGGACTTTCTAAGCACCATACCGGTAATTGTGGTCAAACAAAATGGTAATTTCTTATCTTATTAGTCATTCGAAAGTGAGATGTAATAAATAAAGGGAAATGTTAAAAAAAGTAGATAATCCCTCTTCCATGCAATCCAACAAAATTAAAAGAGAGGTCCACACGTTTTTGACTTTCTGGAAAAGTAGCAATCTTTAGTCTAGCACCATGTCGAGTAAGATTTCTTTATAGAAAGTAAAGTTTCTCATTTTCCTGCAGATTCCCCTCTTTTTCCATGACACTGATGGTATAAAGAAGAAAGAAGGGAAGGGAAATATTAAACTTTCCTTTGTTTGGTTATTAGGAGAAGAGAAAAATGAAAAGGCAAAGAAAGTAGAATCCACTCAGCACAATAATTTTTTTATCAAAAATCTCACACTCAAACACGGAAAGGGGATGTGTGAAAAGTCCTTTAAAAGATTTAGTGCATATAGATTTAGAGCCCGTTTGGATAGGCTATTATGAAATTCTAAACAAGCGTTTTTATTAAAATTGTCAATTCTCGTGTGTTTGGTATAACGATTTTACTGGAAATTGCGTTATTTAAAACGTCAAATATTATGTTTTGAAACTGAGGTATAAAATAGCTTTTTGAAAAACTTCATTGAAAACGCAAATCACATTATACATTTTAAAGTCTGAATACCTAAAACACCCTCAAGTTTTTGCTAAATGACAAAAACACCGGCTAACAAATAACCTCACTGGTCACGCTCAAGCTTGCTATCTGTCTAGTGGCAGAGCCACGTTGAGGCCGAGGGGGCCATGACCGCCCCCCCTCCCAAAAAAAAACTTCAAGCTTAATGTAATTTTAGCAACTTACCTAATCTACACCACCATATAGTTGCAGATAGCACTAGCTTTCGCTGGCAAATGCATCTGGGTAGGCACCGGCTAGTTAAGCAGTCTTCACACTTTTCTTAGCTCATCTCCTTTAAATCTCCAGCATCCTAACTCTTCTACCTTTTTTCTTCTACTTTTTCTTTCTTTGTTTCTTCAGTTCTTCCGTCATTTTTGGGAAGCACAGAGAGTGACTTTTTGATTTTACAAAAGCAACATTTATCAATTAGCCATCTACCTCCACCGCGTGTATGGTTGAAACTAGAAGTCTCAAAACTTAGACTCCCTAGGTGGTCCGGTAATGGGATGGATCATAAACTCTTTATGACTTTCCTTTTTTTCACCACTTTTATGACTTTCTTTTTCATCTTTATTTGTTAAATGTACATAAAAAACTATTATTATACTTAATAAAAATATACAACAATACATCATGTAATGGTGTACTTAATTAATTATTTTATATATTGAAATTTGGATCATGATTTACAGACAAAACTAAATAGTATACTAACCATACGCTAAGCCCTTTTGGTAATTTGCACTAAAAACAACAATTTTAAACTAATATTGTTCACAAAGTTTGCCAAATATTTTATTGTGATTTTTAAAATTGTGTTTTCAAAACGCTTATTTTAAAAACGCTATTTTTGAAAACGTACTTTTTTAAACCGCTTATTCAAACAGACTCTTATTGTGTATCAATATGCTAGCTAAATAGCTAAAAATCCTTTACCTGTTGATAAAATTTTATGCCCTATTATAACATGGGCACAAATAACTCCATTTACTGTCATATATGCATTAAAAGATATAAACACGCAACACAGGTTAAAGCTTCAATCTATTTTTGTTTTAGAAAAAATATCGATTGAGAATGTATTTTTCATCAACATTCAAGGCAATCAACCATAAATCCAGCTACAATCAACCATCACCATGCGCAGGACCTCCCAGCAAAAACAAATTCAATTCCCTTTTTTTCTTTTTCTTTTTTTTCCAATTTCAATAAGGAAATCATACAGGAAATTGCATTGAAAAATGCCTTTACATTAATATAGGATCTGATTTACATTGGAAAAACTCCCCAATAAAAAAGTACCAAAATTATCTGATATTAACAAGAAAAATAGATAAAAAGCATTATGAAATATGGACAAACTCCAATTCTTATTTCTTACCTAACCGACCAAATCTACAATTTCTGTAACACTAAATATTCGTTTAGTCTTATTTGCCAGCTTGACTGTGACAAATTTATAAATTAGCAAATAAAACCTCCTTTAATCTTGATTTACGTTCACGTTGGTATCAAAAGATAAAGACAACATTCTAAAGACAAGCATTGCTTATTCAAAGATAAATATTTAATTTCTCGGTTTTGTATGTAGTGTCGGAGATGATATGAATATGATGATGGTCTGAAAATAAAAAATTAGAGTTGCATTATTTATATATTTGATGGAACCTACATTATTTATTTTTAACTCTTTTAATCCACCTAACCCACTATCAGGGATGGACCGGGATTTTAAGTTAAGCGGGGCGACTTTTACCTCTAGTTTGGCAGCTTCTTAGTCGTGGAGGTTTTTTGTTTTTTGTTTTTAATGTGTGCATT